>JAECXG010000554.1:0-66392 GCA_018152135.1 Drosophila paulistorum
TTATATAAATGCTGGCGGCTATAACACTCAAAATAACGGCTGTAGAATGGTTCCAGCAGCTTGTAGAGCTGTTTATATAAAAAGCTGGCGGCTATAACACTCAAAATAACGGCTGTAGAATGGTTCCAGCAGCTTTTAGAGGTCTTATATAAGTGCTGGCGGCTATAACACTCAAAATAACGGCTGTAGAATGGTTCCAGCAGCTTGTAGAGCTGTTATATAAAAGCTGGCGGCTATAACACTCAAAATAACGGCTGTAGAATGGTTCCAGCAGCTTGTAGAGCTGTTATATAAAAGCCGGCGGCTATAACACTCAAAATAACGGCTGTGGAATGATTTGAGAAGCTTGTATAAAAGCTGGCGGCTATAACACTCAAAATGGCGGCTGTAGAATGGTTCCAGCAGCTTTTAGGGTCTTATATAAATGCTGGCGGCTATAACACTCAAAATAACGGCTGTAGAATGGTTCCAGCAGCTTGTAGAGCTGTTATATAACACTCAAAATAACGGCTGTAGAATGGTTCCAGCAGCTTTTAGAGGTCTTATATAAGTGCTGGCGGCTATAACACTCAAAATAACGGCTGTAGAATAGTTCCAGCAGCTTGTAGAGCTGTTATATAAAAGCTGGCGGCTATAACACTCAAAATAACGGCTGTAGAATGGTTCCAGCAGCTTGTAGAGCTGTTATATAAAAGCTGGCGGCTATAACACTCAAAATAACGGCTGTAGAATAGTTCCAGCAGCTTGTAGAGCTGTAATATAAAAGCTGGCGGCTATAACACTCAAAATAACGGCTGTAGAATGGTTCCAGCAGCTTGTACAGCTGTTATATAAAAGCTGGCTGCTATAACACTCAAAATAACGGCTGTAGAATGGTTCCAGCAGCTTTTAGAGGTCTTATATAAATGCTGGCGGCTATAACACTCAAAATAACGGCTGTAGAATGGTTCCAGCAGCTTGTAGAGCTGTTATATAAAAGCTGGCGGCTATAACACTCAAAATAACGGCGTAGAATGGTTCCAGCAGCTTGTAGAGCTGTTATATAAAAGCTGGCGGCTATAACACTCAAAATAACGGCTGTAGAATGGTTCCAGCAGCTTGTAGAGCTGTTATATAAAAGCTGGCGGCTATAACACTCAAAATAACGGCTGTAGAATGGTTCCAGCAGCTTGTAGAGCTGTTATATAAAAGCTGGCGGCTATAACACTCAAAACAACGGCTGTAGAATGGTTCCAGCAGCTTGTACAGCTGTTATATAAAAGCTGGCGGCTATAACACTCAAAATAACGGCTGTAGAATGGTTCCAGCAGCTTTTAGAGGTCTTATATAAATGCTGGCGGCTATAACACTCAAAATAACGGCTGTAGAATGGTTCCATCAGCTTGTAGAGCTGTTATATAAAAGCTGGCGGCTATAACACTCAAAATAACGGCTGTAGAATGGTTCCAGCAGCTTGTAGAGCTGTTATATAAAAGCTGGCGGCTATAACACTCAAAATAACGGCTGTAGAATGGTTCCAGCAGCTTGTAGAGCTGTTATATAAAAGCTGGCGGCTATAACACTCAAAATAACGGCTGTAGAATGGTTCCAGCAGCTTGTAGAGCTGTTATATAAAAGCTGGCGGCTATAACACTCAAAATAACGGCTGTAGAATGGTTCCAGCAGCTTGTAGAGCTGTAATATAAAAGCTGGCGGCTATAACACTCAAAACAACGGCTGTACAATGGTTCCAGCAGCTTGTAGAGCTGTTATATAAAAGCTGGCGGCTATAACACTCAAAATAACGGCTGTAGAATGGTTCCAGCAGCTTGTAGAGCTGTAATATAAAAGCTGGCGGCTATAACACTCAAAACAACGGCTGTAGAATGGTTCCAGCAGCTTGTACAGCTGTTATATAAAAGCTGGCGGCTATAACACTCAAAATAACGGCTGTAGAATGGTTCCAGCAGCTTTTAGAGGTCTTATATAAATGCTGGCGGCTATAACACTCAAAATAACGGCTGTAGAATGGTTCCATCAGCTTGTAGAGCTGTTATATAAAAGCTGGCGGCTATAACACTCAAAATAACGGCTGTAGAATGGTTCCAGCAGCTTGTAGAGCTGTTATATAAAAGCTGGCGGCTATAACACTCAAAATAACGGCTGTAGAATGGTTCCAGCAGCTTGTAGAGCTGTTATATAAAAGCTGGCGGCTATAACACTCAAAATAACGGCTGTAGAATAGTTCCAGCAGCTTGTAGAGCTGTTATATAAAAGCTGGCGGCTATAACACTCAAAATAACGGCTGTAGAATGGTTCCAGCAGCTTGTAGAGCTGTTATATAAAAGCTGGCGGCTATAACACTCAAAATAACGGCTGTAGAATGGTTCCAGCAGCTTGTAGAGCTGTTATATAAAAGCTGGCGGCTATAACACTCAAAATAACGGCTGTAGAATGGTTCCAGCAGCTTTTAGAGGTCTTATATAAGTGCTGGCGGCTATAACACTCAAAATAACGGCTGTAGAATGGTTCCAGCAGCTTGTAGAGCTGTTATATAAAAGCTGGCGGCTATAACACTCAAAATAACGGCTGTAGAATGGTTCCAGCAGCTTGTAGAGCTGTTATATAAAAGCCGGCGGCTATAACACTCAAAATAACGGCTGTAGAATGGTTCCAGCAGCTTGTAGAGCTGTTATATAAAAGCTGGCGGCTATAACACTCAAAATAACGGCTGTAGAATGGTTCCAGCAGCTTTTAGAGGTCTTATATAAATGCTGGCGGCTATAACACTCAAAATAACGGCTGTAGAATGGTTCCAGCAGCTTGTAGAGCTGTTATATAAAAGCTGGCGGCTATAACACTCAAAATAACGGCTGTAGAATGGTTCCATCAGCTTGTAGAGCTGTTATATAAAAGCTGGCGGCTATAACACTCAAAATAACGGCTGTAGAATGGTTCCAGCAGCTTGTAGAGCTGTTATATAAAAGCTGGCGGCTATAACACTCAAAATAACGGCTGTAGAAGTTCCAGCAGCTTGTAGAGCTGTTATATAAAAGCTGGCGGCTATAACACTCAAAATAACGGCTGTAGAATAGTTCCAGCAGCTTGTAGAGCTGTTATATAAAAGCTGGCGGCTATAACACTCAAAATAACGGCTGTAGAATGGTTCCAGCAGCTTGTAGAGCTGTTATATAAAAGCTGGCGGCTATAACACTCAAAATAACGGCTGTAGAATGGTTCCAGCAGCTTGTAGAGCTGTTATTTACAAGCTGGCGGCTATAACACTCAAAATAACGGCTGTAGAATGGTTCCAGCAGCTTTTAGAGGTCTTATATAAATGCTGGCGGCTATAACACTCAAAATAACGGCTGTAGAATGGTTCCAGCAGCTTGTAGAGCTGTTATATAAAAGCTGGCGGCTATAACACTCAAAATAACGGCTGTAGAATGGTTCCAGCAGCTTTTAGAGGTCTTATATAAATGCTGGCGGCTATAACACTCAAAATAACGGCTGTAGAATGGTTCCAGCAGCTTGTAGAGCTGTTATATAAAAGCTGGCGGCTATAACACTCAAAATAACGGCTGTAGAATGGTTCCAGCAGCTTGTAGAGCTGTTATATAAAAGCTGGCGGCTATAACACTCAAAATAACGGCTGTAGAATGGTTCCAGCAGCTTGTAGAGCTGTTATATAAAAGCTGGCGGCTATAACACTCAAAATAACGGCTGTAGAATGGTTCCAGCAGCTTTTAGAGGTCTTATATAAGTGCTGGCGGCTATAACACTCAAAATAACGGCTGTAGAATGGTTCCAGCAGCTTGTAGAGCTGTTATATAAAAGCTGGCGGCTATAACACTCAAAATAACGGCTGTGGAATGATTTGAGAAGCTTGTATAAAAGCTGGCGGCTATAACACTCAAAATGGCGGCTGTAGAATGGTTCCAGCAGCTTTTAGAGGTCTTATATAAATGCTGGCGGCTATAACACTCAAAATAACGGCTGTAGAATGGTTCCAGCAGCTTGTAGAGCTGTTATATAAAAGCTGGCGGCTATAACACTCAAAATAACGGCTGTAGAATGGTTCCAGCAGCTTTTAGAGGTCTTATATAAGTGCTGGCGGCTATAACACTCAAAATAACGGCTGTAGAATGGTTCCAGCAGCTTGTAGAGCTGTTATATAAAAGCTGGCGGCTATAACACTCAAAATAACGGCTGTAGAATGGTTCCAGCAGCTTGTAGAGCTGTAATATAAAAGCTGGCGGCTATAACACTCAAAACAACGGCTGTAGAATGGTTCCAGCAGCTTGTAGAGCTGTTATATAAAAGCTGGCGGCTATAACACTCAAAATAACGGCTGTAGAATAGTTCCAGCAGCTTGTAGAGCTGTTATATAAAAGCTGGCGGCTATAACACTCAAAATAACGGCTGTAGAATGGTTCCAGCAGCTTGTAGAGCTGTTATATAAAAGCTGGCGGCTATAACACTCAAAATAACGGCTGTAGAATGGTTCCAGCAGCTTGTAGAGCTGTTATATAAAAGCTGGCGGCTATAACACTCAAAATAACGGCTGTAGAATGGTTCCAGCAGCTTTTAGAGGTCTTATATAAATGCTGGCGGCTATAACACTCAAAATAACGGCTGTAGAATGGTTCCAGCAGCTTGTAGAGCTGTTATATAAAAGCTGGCGGCTATAACACTCAAAATAACGGCTGTAGAATGGTTCCAGCAGCTTTTAGAGGTCTTATATAAATGCTGGCGGCTATAACACTCAAAATAACGGCTGTAGAATGGTTCCAGCAGCTTGTAGAGCTGTTATATAAAAGCTGGCGGCTATAACACTCAAAATAACGGCTGTAGAATGGTTCCAGCAGCTTTTAGAGGTCTTATATAAGTGCTGGCGGCTATAACACTCAAAATAACGGCTGTAGAATGGTTCCAGCAGCTTGTAGAGCTGTTATATAAAAGCTGGCGGCTATAACACTCAAAATAACGGCTGTAGAATGGTTCCAGCAGCTTGTAGAGCTGTTATATAAAAGCTGGCGGCTATAACACTCAAAATAACGGCTGTAGAATGGTTCCAGCAGCTTTTAGAGGTCTTATATAAATGCTGGCGGCTATAACACTCAAAATAACGGCTGTAGAATGGTTCCAGCAGCTTGTAGAGCTGTTATATAAAAGCTGGCGGCTATAACACTCAAAATAACGGCTGTAGAATGGTTCCAGCAGCTTTTAGAGGTCTTATATAAGTGCTGGCGGCTATAACACTCAAAATAACGGCTGTAGAATGGTTCCAGCAGCTTGTAGAGCTGTTATATAAAAGCTGGCGGCTATAACACTCAAAATAACGGCTGTAGAATGGTTCTGGCAGCTTGTAAGCTGTTATATAAAAGCTGGCGGCTATAACACTCAAAATAGCGGCTGTAGAATGGTTCCAGCAGCTTGTAGAGCTCTTATATAAAAGCTGGCGGCTATAACACTCAAAATAACGGCTGTAGAATGGTTCCAGCAGCTTGTAGAGCTGTTATATAAAAGCTGGCGGCTATAACACTCAAAATAACGGCTGTAGAATGGTTCCAGCAGCTTTTAGAGGTCTTATATAAATGCTGGCGGCTATAACACTCAAAATAACGGCTGTAGAATGGTTCCAGCAGCTTGTAGAGCTGTTATATAAAAGCTGGCGGCTATAACACTCAAAATAACGGCTGTAGAATGGTTCCAGGAGCTTTTAGAGGTCTTATATAAGTGCTGGCGGCTATAACACTCAAAATAACGGCTGTAGAATGGTTCCAGCAGCTTGTAGAGCTGTTATATAAAAGCTGGCGGCTATAACACTCAAAATAACGGCTGTAGAATGGTTCCAGCAGCTTGTAGAGCTGTTATATAAAAGCTGGCGGCTATAACACTCAAAATAACGGCTGTAGAATGGTTCCAGCAGCTTGTAGAGCTGTTATATAAAAGCCGGCGGCTATAACACTCAAAATAACGGCTGTGGAATGATTTGAGAAGCTTGTATAAAAGCTGGCGGCTATAACACTCAAAATGGCGGCTGTAGAATGGTTCCAGCAGCTTTTAGAGGTCTTATATAAATGCTGGCGGCTATAACACTCAAAATAACGGCTGTAGAATGGTTCCAGCAGCTTGTAGAGCTGTTATATAAAAGCTGGCGGCTATAACACTCAAAATAACGGCTGTAGAATGGTTCCAGCAGCTTGTAGAGCTGTTATATAAAAGCTGGCGGCTATAACACTCAAAATAACGGCTGTAGAATGGTTCCAGCAGCTTGTAGAGCTGTAATATAAAAGCTGGCGGCTATAACACTCAAAATAACGGCTGTAGAATGGTTCCAGCAGCTTTTAGAGGTCTTATATAAGTGCTGGCGGCTATAACACTCAAAATAACGGCTGTAGAATGGTTCCAGCAGCTTGTAGAGCTGTTATATAAAAGCTGGCGGCTATAACACTCAAAATAACGGCTGTGGAATGGTTTCAGCAGCTTGTAGTTTATATAAAAGCTGGCGGCTATAACACTCAAAATAACGGCTGTAGAATGGTTCCAGCAGCTTTTAGAGGTCTTATATAAATGCTGGCGGCTATAACACTCAAAATAACGGCTGTAGAATGGTTCCAGCAGCTTGTAGAGCTGTTATATAAGTGCTGGCGGCTATAACACTCAAAATAACGGCTGTAGAATGGTTCCAGCAGCTTGTAGAGCTGTTATATAAAAGCTGGCGGCTATAACACTCAAAATAACGGCTTTAGAATGGTTTCAGAAGCTTGTGCTTTAAAAGCTGGCGGCTATAACACTCAAAATAACGGCTGTAGAATGGTTCCAGCAGCTTTTAGGAGGTCTTATATAAATGCTGGCGGCTATAACACTCAAAATAACGGCTGTAGAATGGTTCCAGCAGCTTGTAGAGCTGTTATATAAAAGCTGGCGGCTATAACACTCAAAATAACGGCTGTAGAATGGTTCCAGCAGCTTGTAGAGCTGTTATATAAAAGCTGGCGGCTATAACACTCAAAATAACGGCTGTAGAATGGTTCCAGCAGCTTGTAGAGCTGTTATATAAAAGCTGGCGGCTATAACACTCAAAATAACGGCTGTAGAATGGTTCCAGCAGCTTGTACAGCTGTTATATAAAAGCTGGCGGCTATAACACTCAAAATAACGGCTGTAGAATGGTTCCAGCAGCTTGTAGAGCTGTTATATAAGTGCTGGCGGCTATAACACTCAAAATAACGGCTGTAGAATAGTTCCAGCAGCTTGTAGAGCTGTTATATAAAAGCTGGCGGCTATAACACTCAAAATAACGGCTGTAGAATGGTTCCAGCAGCTTGTAGAGCTGTTATATAAAAGCCGGCGGCTATAACACTCAAAATAACGGCTGTGGAATGATTTGAGAAGCTTGTATAAAAGCTGGCGGCTATAACACTCAAAATG
Source organism: Drosophila paulistorum (assembly GCA_018152135.1). Classification (NCBI taxonomy): domain Eukaryota; kingdom Metazoa; phylum Arthropoda; class Insecta; order Diptera; family Drosophilidae; genus Drosophila; species Drosophila paulistorum. The sequence goes on from JAECXG010000554.1 coordinate 7,417, forward strand.
GCGGCTGTAGAATGGTTCCAGCAGCTTTTAGAGGTCTTATATAAATGCTGGCGGCTATAACACTCAAAATAACGGCTGTAGAATAGTTCCAGCAGCTTGTAGAGCTGTTATATAAAAGCTGGCGGCTATAACACTCAAAATAACGGCTGTAGAATGGTTCCAGCAGCTTGTAGAGCTGTTATATTAAAGCTGGCGGCTATAACACTCAAAATAACGGCTGTAGAATAGTTCCAGCAGCTTGTAGAGCTGTAATATAAAAGCTGGCGGCTATAACACTCAAAATAACGGCTGTAGAATGGTTCCAGCAGCTTGTACAGCTGTTATATAAAAGCTGGCGGCTATAACACTCAAAATAACGGCTGTAGAATGGTTCCAGCAGCTTTTAGAGGTCTTATATAAAAGCTGGCGGCTATAACACTCAAAATAACGGCTGTAGAATGGTTCCAGCAGCTTGTAGAGCTATTATATAAAAGCTGGCGGCTATAACACTCAAAATAACGGCTGTAGAATGGTTCCAGCAGCTTGTAGAGCTGTTATATAAAAGCCGGCGGCTATAACACTCAAAATAACGGCTGTGGAATGATTTGAGAAGCTTGTATAAAAGCTGGCGGCTATAACACTCAAAATGGCGGCTGTAGAATGGTTCCAGGAGCTTTTAGAGGTCTTATATAAGTGCTGGCGGCTATAACACTCAAAATAACGGCTGTAGAATGGTTCCAGCAGCTTGTAGAGCTGTTATATAAAAGCTGGCGGCTATAACACTCAAAATAACGGCTGTAGAATGGTTCCAGCAGCTTGTAGAGCTGTTATATAAAAGCTGGCGGCTATAACACTCAAAATAACGGCTGTAGAATGGTTCCAGCAGCTTGTAGAGCTGTTATATAAAAGCCGGCGGCTATAACACTCAAAATAACGGCTGTGGAATGATTTGAGAAGCTTGTATAAAAGCTGGCGGCTATAACACTCAAAATGGCGGCTGTAGAATGGTTCCAGCAGCTTTTAGAGGTCTTATATAAATGCTGGCGGCTATAACACTCAAAATAACGGCTGTAGAATAGTTCCAGCAGCTTGTAGAGCTGTTATATAAAAGCTGGCGGCTATAACACTCAAAATAACGGCTGTAGAATGGTTCCAGCAGCTTGTAGAGCTGTTATATAAAAGCTGGCGGCTATAACACTCAAAATAACGGCTGTAGAATAGTTCCAGCAGCTTGTAGAGCTGTAATATAAAAGCTGGCGGCTATAACACTCAAAATAACGGCTGTAGAATGGTTCCAGCAGCTTTTAGAGGTCTTATATAAGTGCTGGCGGCTATAACACTCAAAATAACGGCTGTAGAATGGTTCCAGCAGCTTGTAGAGCTGTTATATAAAAGCTGGCGGCTATAACACTCAAAATAACGGCTGTGGAATGGTTTGAGAAGCTTGGCTATATAAAAGCTGGCGGCTATAACACTCAAAATGGCGGCTGTAGAATGGTTCCAGCAGCTTTTAGAGGTCTTATATAAATGCTGGCGGCTATAACACTCAAAATAACGGCTGTAGAATGGTTCCAGCAGCTTGTAGAGCTGTTATATAAAAGCTGGCGGCTATAACACTCAAAATAACGGCTGTAGAATGGTTCCAGCAGCTTGTAGAGGTCTTATATAAGTGCTGGCGGCTATAACACTCAAAATAACGGCTGTAGAATGGTTCCAGCAGCTTGTAGAGCTGTTATATAAAAGCTGGCGGCTATAACACTCAAAATAACGGCTGTAGAATGGTTCCAGCAGCTTGTAGAGCTGTTATATAAAAGCTGGCGGCTATAACACTCAAAATAACGGCTGTAGAATGGTTCCAGCAGCTTGTAGAGCTGTTATATAAAAGCCGGCGGCTATAACACTCAAAATAACGGCTGTGGAATGATTTGAGAAGCTTGTATAAAAGCTGGCGGCTATAACACTCAAAATGGCGGCTGTAGAATGGTTCCAGCAGCTTTTAGAGGTCTTATATAAATGCTGGCGGCTATAACACTCAAAATAACGGCTGTAGAATGGTTCCAGCAGCTTGTAGAGCTGTTATATAAAAGCTGGCGGCTATAACACTCAAAATAACGGCTGTAGAATGGTTCCAGCAGCTTTTAGAGGTCTTATATAAGTGCTGGCGGCTATAACACTCAAAATAACGGCTGTAGAATGGTTCCAGCAGCTTGTAGAGCTGTTATATAAAAGCTGGCAGCTATAACACTCAAAATAACGGCTGTAGAATGGTTCCAGCAGCTTGTAGAGCTGTTATATAAAAGCTGGCGGCTATAACACTCAAAATAACGGCTGTAGAATGGTTCCAGCAGCTTGTAGAGCTGTTATATAAAAGCCGGCGGCTATAACACTCAAAATAACGGCTGTGGAATGATTTGAGAAGCTTGTATAAAAGCTGGCGGCTATAACACTCAAAATGGCGGCTGTAGAATGGTTCCAGCAGCTTTTAGAGGTCTTATATAAATGCTGGCGGCTATAACACTCAAAATAACGGCTGTAGAATGGTTCCAGCAGCTTGTAGAGCTGTTATATAAGTGCTGGCGGCTATAACACTCAAAATAACGGCTGTAGAATAGTTCCAGCAGCTTGTAGAGCTGTTATATAAAAGCTGGCGGCTATAACACTCAAAATAACGGCTGTAGAATGGTTCCAGCAGCTTGTAGAGCTGTTATATAAAAGCTGGCGGCTATAACACTCAAAATAACGGCTGTAGAATGGTTCCAGCAGCTTGTAGAGCTGTTATATAAGTGCTGGCGGCTATAACACTCAAAATAACGGCTGTAGAATAGTTCCAGCAGCTTGTAGAGCTGTTATATAAAAGCTGGCGGCTATAACACTCAAAATAACGGCTGTAGAATGGTTCCAGCAGCTTGTAGAGCTGTTATATAAAAGCCGGCGGCTATAACACTCAAAATAACGGCTGTGGAATGATTTGAGAAGCTTGTATAAAAGCTGGCGGCTATAACACTCAAAATGGCGGCTGTAGAATGGTTCCAGCAGCTTGTAGAGCTGTTATATAAAAGCTGGCGGCTATAACACTCAAAATAACGGCTGTAGAATGGTTCCAGCAGCTTTTAGAGGTCTTATATAAGTGCTGGCGGCTATAACACTCAAAATAACGGCTGTAGAATGGTTCCAGCAGCTTGTAGAGCTGTTATATAAAAGCTGGCGGCTATAACACTCAAAATAACGGCTGTAGAATGGTTCCAGCAGCTTGTAGAGCTGTTATATAAAAGCTGGCGGCTATAACACTCAAAATAACGGCTGTAGAATGGTTCCAGCAGCTTGTAGAGCTGTTATATAAAAGCCGGCGGCTATAACACTCAAAATAACGGCTGTGGAATGATTTGAGAAGCTTGTATAAAAGCTGGCGGCTATAACACTCAAAATGGCGGCTGTAGAATGGTTCCAGCAGCTTTTAGAGGTCTTATATAAATGCTGGCGGCTATAACACTCAAAATAACGGCTGTAGAATGGTTCCAGCAGCTTGTAGAGCTGTTATATAAGTGCTGGCGGCTATAACACTCAAAATAACGGCTGTAGAATAGTTCCAGCAGCTTGTAGAGCTGTTATATAAAAGCTGGCGGCTATAACACTCAAAATAACGGCTGTAGAATGGTTCCAGCAGCTTGTAGAGCTGTTATATAAAAGCTGGCGGCTATAACACTCAAAATAACGGCTGTAGAATGGTTCCAGCAGCTTGTAGAGCTGTTATATAAAAGCCGGCGGCTATAACACTCAAAATAACGGCTGTGGAATGATTTGAGAAGCTTGTATAAAAGCTGGCGGCTATAACACTCAAAATGGCGGCTGTAGAATGGTTCCAGCAGCTTTTAGAGGTCTTATATAAATGCTGGCGGCTATAACACTCAAAATAACGGCTGTAGAATAGTTCCAGCAGCTTGTAGAGCTGTTATATAAAAGCTGGCGGCTATAACACTCAAAATAACGGCTGTAGAATGGTTCCAGCAGCTTGTAGAGCTGTTATATAAAAGCTGGCGGCTATAACACTCAAAATAACGGCTGTAGAATAGTTCCAGCAGCTTGTAGAGCTGTAATATAAAAGCTGGCGGCTATAACACTCAAAATAACGGCTGTAGAATGGTTCCAGCAGCTTGTACAGCTGTTATATAAAAGCTGGCGGCTATAACACTCAAAATAACGGCTGTAGAATGGTTCCAGCAGCTTTTAGAGGTCTTATATAAATGCTGGCGGCTATAACACTCAAAATAACGGCTGTAGAATGGTTCCAGCAGCTTGTAGAGCTGTTATATAAAAGCTGGCGGCTATAACACTCAAAATAACGGCTGTAGAATGGTTCCAGCAGCTTGTAGAGCTGTTATATAAAAGCTGGCGGCTATAACACTCAAAATAACGGCTGTAGAATAGTTCCAGCAGCTTGTAGAGGTCTTATATAAATGCTGGCGGCTATAACACTCAAAATAACGGCTGTAGAATGGTTCCAGCAGCTTGTAGAGCTGTTATATAAAAGCTGGCGGCTATAACACTCAAAATAACGGCTGTAGAATGGTTCCAGCAGCTTGTAGAGCTGTTATATAAAAGCTGGCGGCTATAACACTCAAAATAACGGCTGTAGAATGGTTCCAGCAGCTTGTAGAGCTGTTATATAAAAGCTGGCGGCTATAACACTCAAAATAACGGCTGTAGAATGGTTCCAGCAGCTTGTAGAGCTGTTATATAAAAGCTGGCGGCTATAACACTCAAAATAACGGCTGTAGAATGGTTCCAGCAGCTTGTAGAGCTGTTATATAAAAGCCGGCGGCTATAACACTCAAAATAACGGCTGTGGAATGATTTGAGAAGCTTGTATAAAAGCTGGCGGCTATAACACTCAAAATGGCGGCTGTAGAATGGTTCCAGGAGCTTTTAGAGGTCTTATATAAGTGCTGGCGGCTATAACACTCAAAATAACGGCTGTAGAATGGTTCCAGCAGCTTGTAGAGCTGTTATATAAAAGCTGGCGGCTATAACACTCAAAATAACGGCTGTAGAATGGTTCCAGCAGCTTGTAGAGCTGTAATATAAAAGCTGGCGGCTATAACACTCAAAACAACGGCTGTAGAATGGTTCCAGCAGCTTGTACAGCTGTTATATAAAAGCTGGCGGCTATAACACTCAAAATAACGGCTGTAGAATGGTTCCAGCAGCTTGTACAGCTGTTATATAAAAGCTGGCGGCTATAACACTCAAAATAACGGCTGTAGAATGGTTCCAGCAGCTTTTAGAGGTCTTATATAAATGCTGGCGGCTATAACACTCAAAATAACGGCTGTAGAATGGTTCCAGCAGCTTGTAGAGCTGTTATATAAAAGCTGGCGGCTATAACACTCAAAATAACGGCTGTAGAATGGTTCCAGCAGCTTGTAGAGCTGTTATATAAAAGCTGGCGGCTATAACACTCAAAATAACGGCTGTAGAATGGTTCCATCAGCTTGTAGAGCTGTTATATAAATGCTGTCAGCTATAACACTCAAAATAACGGCTGTGGAATGATTTGAGAAGCTTGTATAAAAGCTGGCGGCTATAACACTCAAAATGGCGGCTGTAGAATGGTTCCAGCAGCTTGTAGAGCTGTTATATAAAAGCTGGCGGCTATAACACTCAAAATAACGGCTGTAGAATGGTTCCAGCAGCTTGTAGAGCTGTAATATAAAAGCTGGCGGCTATAACACTCAAAACAACGGCTGTAGAATGGTTCCAGCAGCTTGTACAGCTGTTATATAAAAGCTGGCGGCTATAACACTCAAAATAACGGCTGTAGAATGGTTCCAGCAGCTTTTAGAGGTCTTATATAAATGCTGGCGGCTATAACACTCAAAATAACGGCTGTAGAATGGTTCCAGCAGCTTGTAGAGCTGTTATATAAAAGCTGACGGCTATAACACTCCAAATAACGGCTGTAAAATGGTTCCGGCAGCTTTTAGACGTCTTATATAAATGCTGGCGGATATAACACTCAAAATAACGGCTGTAGAATGGTTCCAGCAGCTTGTACAGCTGTTATATAAAAGCTGGCGACTATAACACTCAGAATAACGGCTGTAGAATGGTTCCAGCAGCTTGTAGAGCTGTTATATAAAAGCTGGCGGCTATAACACTCAAAGTGACGGCTGTAGAATGGTTCCAGCAGCTTGTAGAGCTGTTATATAAAAGCTGGCGGCTATAACACTCAAAATAACGGCTGTAGAATGGTTCCAGCAGCTTGTAGAGCTGTTATATAAAAGCTGGCGGCTATAACACTCAAAATAACGGCTGTAGAATGGTTCCAGCAGCTTTTAGAGGTCTTATATAAATGCTGGCGGCTATAACACTCAAAATAACGGCTGTAGAATGGTTCCAGAGCTTGTAGAGCTGTTATATAAAAGCTGGCGGCTATAACACTCAAAATAACGGCTGCAGAATGATTCCAGCAGCTTGTAGAGCTGTTATATAAAAGCTGGCGGCTATAACACTCAGAATAACGGCTGTAGAATGGTTCCAGCAGCTTGTAAAGCTGTTATACAAAAGTTGGAGGCTATAAAATTCAAAATAACCGCTGTAGAAAGGTTTCAGCAGCTTTAGTAGCTACTATATACAGGCTGGCTGCTATAACACTCAAAATAACGGCTGCAGAATGGTTCCAGCAGCTTGTAGAGCTGTTATATAAAAGCTGGCGGCTATAACACTCAAAATAACGGCTGTAGAATGGTTCCAGCAGCTTGTAAAGCTGTTATACAAAAGTTGGAGGCTATAAAATTCAAAATAACCGCTGTAGAAAGGTTCCAGCAGCTTTTAGAGCTACTATATACAGGCTGGCTGCTATAACACTCAAAATAACGGCTGCAGAATGGTTCCAGCAGCTTGTAGAGCTGTTATATAAAAGCTGGCGGCTATAACACTCAAAATAACGGCTGTAGAATGGTTCCAGCAGCTTGTAAAGCTGTTATACAAAAGTTGGAGGCTATAACACTCAAAATAACGGCTGTAGAATGGTTCCAGCAGCTTGTAGAGCTGTTATATAAAAGCTGGCGGCTATAACACTCAAAATAACGGCTGTAGAATGATTCCAGAAGCTTGTATAAAAACTGCCGGCTATAACACTCAAAATGGATGCTATAGAATGGTTCTAGAAGCTTGTAGAGCTGTTATATAAAAGCTGTCTGCTATTACACTCAAAATAACGGCTGTAGAATGATTTGAGAAGCTTGTATAAAAGCTGGCGGCTATAACACTAAAAATGGCGGCTGTAGAATGGTTCCAGCAGCTTGTAGAGCTGTTATATAAAAGCTGGCGGCTATAACACCTAAAATAACGGCTGTAGAATGGTTCCAGCAGCTTGTAGAGCTGTTATATAAAAGCTGTCTGCTATAACACTCAAAACAACGGCTGTGGAATGATTTGAGAAGCTTGTATAAAAGCTGGCGGCTATAACACTAAAAATGGCGGCTGTAGAATGGTTCCAGCAGCTTGTAGAGCTGTTATATAAAAGCTGGCGGCTATAACACCTAAAATAACGGCTGTAGAATGGTTCCAGCAGCTTGTAGAGCTGTTATATAAAAGCTGTCTGCTATAACACTCAAAATAACGGCTGTGGAATGATTTGAGAAGCTTGTATAAAAGCTGGCGGCTATAACACTAAAAATGGCGGCTGTAGAATGGTTCCAGCAGCTTGTAGAGCTGTTATATAAAAGCTGGCGGATATAACACCTAAAATAACGGCTATAGAATGGTTCCAGCAGCTTCTAAAGCTTGTATGTGAAGTTGCAAACTTCATATTAACAGCATATAAACAGCATGCGCCTGGTTAATTATATATAATCCCCAATTGTCCATTAAATATATACAACAAGTTAGATCCATACAACCTATAATGTCATTATTTTGGCTTGGTACTTTGTATTTTTGACAAAAAAACATTTGTCCAAAAAATTTAATATTTCGCTATTTCAAACAGCTTTATTAAGCGATATACGAAAAGCATCCGCCCGTTAATTTACCTTCAATCCCCAATTGTTTGTTACACATTTAAACAAAGTTCAAAACTTTTTTGTTGAATACGTAATATTTCTCTATATTAAACAGTCACATTTAAACAAAGTTCAATCTAGCTGCCTACTAAGAACTTATTTTGGCCTGGTGTTTCAGGCACAGCATCCGCCTCGATATTTTTTTATAGTCTGTTTATTTAAATTAAGTCCCCAGTTGTTCGTTGCAAATTTAAACAAAGTTCAATCTAGATGTCTACTAAGAACTTATTTTGGCCTGTTGTTTCATATTTTCACAGAAAAAAATTGGCTCATCAAAACTTCATATTCATATGCCCAATATATAAACAGCATGCGCGTGGTTAATTATATATAATCCCCAATTGTCCATTGAATATATACAACAAGTTATATCCAGACACCTACAAAGTCTTTATTTTGGATTGGTATTTTGTATTTTCGACATAAAAACATTTGTGTTGAAAACGTAATATTTCGCTATATTAAACAGCTTTATTACCCGCTATACAAAAACCATCCGACTGTTTACTCAACTTAAATCCCCAATTGTTTGTTACACATTTAAACAAAGTTCAATCTAGCTGCCTACTAAGAACTTATTTTGGCCTGGTGTTTCATATATCCACAGAAAACAATTGGGTCATCAAAACTTCATATTCATATGTCCAATATATAAATAGCATCCAATGCCCTATTTATAAACAGCATCCGCCTGGGTTTTAGATATGATCCACAATTGTTTATTGAGTATGTACAACAAGTTATATCCAGACACCTACAAAGTCTTTATTTTGGCTTGGTATTTTGTATTTTTGCCAGAAAAACATTTGTTTTAAAAACGTAATATTTCTCTATATTAAACAGCTTTATTACCCGCTATACAAAAACCATCCGACTGTTTACTCAACTTAAATCCCCAATTGTTTGTTACAAATTTAAACAAAGTTCAATCCAGCTGCCTACTAAGAACTTATTTTGGCCTGGTGTTTCATATATTTACAGAAAACAATTGGGTCATCAAAACTTCATATTCATATGTCCAGTATATAAATAGCATCCGACTAATTATTTATAGAGAATCCCCAATTGTTTATTGAGTTTGTACAACAAGTTATATCCAGACACTTCGTATTTTCGCCAGAAAAACATTTCTGTTGAAAACGTAATATTTCGCTATATTAAACAGCTTTATTACCCGCTATACAAAAACCATCCGACTGTTTACTCAACTTAAATCCCCAATTGTTTGTTACAAATTTAAACAAAGTTCAATCCAGCTGCCTACTAAGAACTTATTTTGGCCTGGTGTTTCATATATTTACAGAAAACAATTGGGTCATCAAAACTTCATATTCATATGTCCAGTATATAAATAGCATCCGACTAATTATTTATAGAGAATCCCCAATTGTTTATTGAGTTTGTACAACAAGTTATATCCAGACACTTCGTATTTTCGCCAGAAAAACATTTCTGTTGAAAACGTAATATTTCGCTATATTAAACAGCTTTATTACCCGCTATACAAAAACCATCCGACTGTTTATTCAACTTAAATCCCCAATTGTTTGTTACAAATTTAAACAAAGTTCAATCCAGCTGCCTACTAAGAACTTATTTTGGCCTGGTGTTTCATATATCCACAGAAAACAATTGGGTCATCAAAACTTCATATTCATATGTCCAATATATAAATAGCATCCAATGCCCTATTTATAAACAGCATCCGCCTGGGTTTTAGATATGATCCACAATTGTTTATTGAGTATGTACAACAAGTTATATCCAGACACCTACAAAGTCTTTATTTTGGCCTGGTATTTTGTATTTTCGACATAAAAACATTTGTGTTGAAAACGTAATAGTTCGCTATATTAAACAGCTTTATTACCCGCTATACAAAACCATCCGCTTGTTTATTTAAATTAAGTCCCCAGTTGTCATTACAAATTTAAACAAAGTTTAATATTTTCGTTTCATATTTTCACAGAAAACAATTGGGTCATCAAAACATTATATTCCCATGCCATATATATAAACAGCATCCGACTGGTTATTTATAGAGAATCCCCAATTGTTTATTGAGTTTGTACAACAAGTTATATCCAGACACCATAAAGTCTTTATTTTGGCCTGGTACTTCGTATTTTCGACATAAAAACATTTGTGTTGAAAACGTAATATTTCGCTATATTAAACAGCTTTATTACCCGCTATACAAAAACCATCCGACTGTTTACTCAACTGAAATCCCCAATTGTTTGTTACACATTTAAACAAAGTTCAATCTAGCTTCCTACTAAGAACTTATTTTGGTCTGGTGTTTCATATATCCACAGAAAACAATTGGGTCATCAAAACTTCATATTCATATGTCCAATATATAAATAGCATCCGAGTGGTTATTTATAGAGAATCCCCAATTGTTTATTGAGTTTGTACAACAAGTTATATCCAGACACCACAAACTCTTTATATTGACATGTTACCTCGTATTTTCGCCAGAAAAACATTTGTGTTGAAAACGTAATATTTCGCTATATTAAACAGCTTTAATACCCGCTATACAAAAACCATCCGCCTGTTTATTTAAATTAAGTCCCCAATTGTTCATTACAAATTTAAACAAAGTTCAATCTAGCTGCCTACTAAGAACTTATTTTGGCCCGGTGTTTCATATATTCACAGAAATAAATTGGGTCATCAAAACTTTATATTCATATGTCCAATATATAAACAGCTTTCGCTATGTTATTTATATAGAGTCCCCAATTGTTTATTGAGTAAGTACAACAAGTTATATCCAGCCACCTACAAAGTCATTATGTTGACATGTTACTTCGTATTTTCGACATAAAAACATTTGTGTTGAAAACGTAATATTTCGCTATATTAAACAGCTTTATTACCCGCTATACAAAAACCATCCGCCTGTTTATATAAATTAAGTCCCCAGTTGTTGCAAATTTAAACAAAGTTCAATTTAGCTGCCTACTAAGAACATATGTTGCCTTGGTATTTCGTATTGTCACAGAAACAAATTGGGTCATCAAAACTTAATATTTATAAGTCCTATATATAAACAGCATCCGCCTGGCTATTTTTATAGAATCCCCAATTGTTTATTGAGTTTGTACAACAAGTTATATCCAGACACCATAAAGTCTTTATTTTGGCCTGGTACTTCGTATTTTCGACATAAAAACATTTGTGTTGAAAACGTAATATTTCGCTATATTAAACAGCTTTATTACCCGCTATACAAAAACCATCCGACTGTTTACTCAACTGAAATCCCCAATTGTTTGTTACACATTTAAACAAAGTTCAATCTAGCTTCCTACTAAGAACTTATTTTGGTCTGGTGTTTCATATATCCACAGAAAACAATTGGGTCATCAAAACTTCATATTCATATGTCCAATATATAAATAGCATCCGAGTGGTTATTTATAGAGAATCCCCAATTGTTTATTGAGTTTGTACAACAAGTTATATCCAGACACCACAAACTCTTTATATTGACATGTTACCTCGTATTTTCGCCAGAAAAACATTTGTGTTGAAAACGTAATATTTCGCTATATTAAACAGCTTTAATACCCGCTATACAAAAACCATCCGCCTGTTTATTTAAATTAAGTCCCCAATTGTTCATTACAAATTTAAACAAAGTTCAATCTAGCTGCCTACTAAGAACTTATTTTGGCCTGGTGTTTCATATATCCACAGAAAACAATTGGGTCATCAAAACTTCATATTCATATGTCCAATATATAAATAGCATCCAATGCCCTATTTATAAACAGCATCCGCCTGGGTTTTAGATATGATCCACAATTGTTTATTGAGTATGTACAACAAGTTATATCCAGACACCTACAAAGTCTTTATTTTGGCTTGGTATTTTGTATTTTTGCCAGAAAAACATTTGTTTTAAAAACGTAATATTTCTCTATATTAAACAGCTTTATTACCCGCTATACAAAAACCATCCGACTGTTTACTCAACTTAAATCCCCAATTGTTTGTTACAAATTTAAACAAAGTTCAATCCAGCTGCCTACTAAGAACTTATTTTGGCCTGGTGTTTCATATATTTACAGAAAACAATTGGGTCATCAAAACTTCATATTCATATGTCCAGTATATAAATAGCATCCGACTAATTATTTATAGAGAATCCCCAATTGTTTATTGAGTTTGTACAACAAGTTATATCCAGACACTTCGTATTTTCGCCAGAAAAACATTTCTGTTGAAAACGTAATATTTCGCTATATTAAACAGCTTTATTACCCGCTATACAAAAACCATCCGACTGTTTACTCAACTTAAATCCCCAATTGTTTGTTACAAATTTAAACAAAGTTCAATCCAGCTGCCTACTAAGAACTTATTTTGGCCTGGTGTTTCATATATTTACAGAAAACAATTGGGTCATCAAAACTTCATATTCATATGTCCAGTATATAAATAGCATCCGACTAATTATTTATAGAGAATCCCCAATTGTTTATTGAGTTTGTACAACAAGTTATATCCAGACACTTCGTATTTTCGCCAGAAAAACATTTCTGTTGAAAACGTAATATTTCGCTATATTAAACAGCTTTATTACCCGCTATACAAAAACCATCCGCCTGTTTATTCAACTTAAATCCCCAATTGTTTGTTACAAATTTAAACAAAGTTCAATCCAGCTGCCTACTAAGAACTTATTTTGGCCTGGTGTTTCATATATCCACAGAAAACAATTGGGTCATCAAAACTTCATATTCATATGTCCAATATATAAATAGCATCCAATGCCCTATTTATAAACAGCATCCGCCTGGGTTTTAGATATGATCCACAATTGTTTATTGAGTATGTACAACAAGTTATATCCAGACACCATAAAGTCTTTATTTTGGCCTGGTACTTCGTATTTTCGACATAAAAACATTTGTGTTGAAAACGTAATATTTCGCTATATTAAACAGCTTTATTACCCGCTATACAAAAACCATCCGACTGTTTACTCAACTGAAATCCCCAATTGTTTGTTACACATTTAAACAAAGTTCAATCTAGCTTCCTACTAAGAACTTATTTTGGTCTGGTGTTTCATATATCCACAGAAAACAATTGGGTCATCAAAACTTCATATTCATATGTCCAATATATAAATAGCATCCGAGTGGTTATTTATAGAGAATCCCCAATTGTTTATTGAGTTTGTACAACAAGTTATATCCAGACACCACAAACTCTTTATATTGACATGTTACCTCGTATTTTCGCCAGAAAAACATTTGTGTTGAAAACGTAATATTTCGCTATATTAAACAGCTTTAATACCCGCTATACAAAAACCATCCGCCTGTTTATTTAAATTAAGTCCCCAATTGTTCATTACAAATTTAAACAAAGTTCAATCTAGCTGCCTACTAAGAACTTATTTTGGCCCGGTGTTTCATATATTCACAGAAATAAATTGGGTCATCAAAACTTTATATTCATATGTCCAATATAAAAACAGCTTTCGCTATGTTATTTATATAGAGTCCCAAATTGTTTATTGAGTAAGTACAACAAGTTATATCCAGCCACCTACAAAGTCATTATGTTGACATGTTACTTCGTATTTTCGACATAAAAACATTTGTGTTGAAAACGTAATATTTCGCTATATTAAACAGCTTTATTACCCGCTATACAAAAACCATCCGCCTGTTTATATAAATTAAGTCCCCAGTTGTTGCAAATTTAAACAAAGTTCAATTTAGCTGCCTACTAAGAACATATGTTGCCTTGGTATTTCGTATTGTCACAGAAACAAATTGGGTCATCAAAACTTAATATTTATAAGTCCTATATATAAACAGCATCCGCCTGGCTATTTTTATAGAATACCCAATTGTTTATTGAGTATGTACAACAAATTATATCCAGGCACCTACAAAGTCATTATGTTGGCATGGTACTTCGTATTTTCGAAAGAAAAACATTTGTGTTGACAACGTAATATTTCGCTATATTAAACAGCTTTATTACCCGCTATACAAAAACCATCCGCTGTTTATTTAAATTAAGTCCCCAGTTGTTTGTTACAAATTTAAACAAAGTTCAATCCAGCTGCCTACTAAGAACTTATTTTGGCCTGGTGTTTCATATATTCACAGAAAAAAATTGGGTCATCAAAACTTCATATTCATATGCCCAATATATAAACAGCATCCGCCTCGTTATTTATTTATAATCCCCAATTGTTGAATGAATATATACAACAAGTTATATAAAGACACCACAAAGTCTTTATTTTGGCCTGGTATTTTGTATTTTCGACAGAAAAACATTTGTATTGAAAATTTCATATTTCGCTATATTAAACAGCTTTAATACCCGCTATACAAAAACCATCCGCCTGTTTATTTAAATTAAGTCCCCAGTTGTTCGTTACAAATTTAAACAAAGTTCAATCTAGCTGCCTACTAAGAACTTATTTCGGCCTGGTGTTTCATATTTTCACAGAAACAAATTGGGTCATCAAAACTTAATATTTATAAGTCCTATATATAAACAGCATCCGCCTGGCTATTTTTATAGAATACCCAATTGTTTATTGAGTATGTACAACAAATTATATCCAGGCACCTACAAAGTCATTATGTTGGCATGGTACTTCGTATTTTCGAAAGAAAAACATTTGTGTTGAAAACGTAATATTTCGCTATATTAAACAGCTTTATTACCCGCTATACAAAAACCATCCGCTGTTTATTTAAATTAAGTCCCCAGTTGTTCGTTACAAATTTAAACAATCCAGCTGCCTACTAAGAACTTAGTTTGGCCTGGTGTTTCATATTTTCACAGAAAAAAATTGGGTCATCAAAACTTCATATTCATATGTCCAATATATAAATAGCATCCGAGTGGTTATTTATAGAGAATCCCCAATTGTTTATTGAGTTTGTACAACAAGTTATATCTAGACACCACAAACTCTTTATGTTGACATGTTCTTCGTATTTTCGCCAGAAAAACATTTGTTTTAAAAACGTAATATTTCTCTATATTAAACAGCTTTAATACCCGCTATACAAAAACCATCCGCCTGTTTATTTAAATTAAGTCCCCAGTTGTTCGTTACAAATTTAAACAAAGTTCAATCTAGCTGCCTACTAAGAACTTATTTTGGTCTGGTGTTTCATATATTCACAGAAAACAATTGGGACATCAAAACTTCATATTCATATGCCCAATATATAAACAGCATCCGCCTCGTTATTTATTTATAATCCCCAATTGTCGAATGAATATATACAACAAGTTATATAAAGACACCACAAAGTCTTTATTTTGGCCTGGTATTTTGTATTTTCGACAGAAAAACATTTGTATTGAAAATTTCATATTTCGCTATATTAAACAGCTTTAATACCCGCTATACAAAAACCATCCGCCTGTTTATTTAAATTAAGTCCCCAGTTGTTCGTTACAAATTTAAACAATCCAGCTGCCTACTAAGAACTTAGTTTGGCCTGGTGTTTCATATTTTCACAGAAAAAAATTGGGTCATCAAAACTTCATATTCATATGTCCAATATATAAATAGCATCCGAGTGGTTATTTATAGAGAATCCCCAATTGTTTATTGAGTTTGTACAACAAGTTATATCCAGACACCACAAACTCTATATATTGACATGTTACCTCGTATATTCGCCAGAAAAACATTTGTGTTGAAAACGTAATATTTCGCTATATTAAACAGCTTTAATACCCGCTATACAAAAACCATCCGCCTGTTTATTTAAATTAAGTCCCCAGTTGTTCGTTACAAATTTAAACAAAGTTCAATCTAGCTGCCTACTAAGAACTTATTTTGGTCTGGTGTTTCATATTTTCACAGAAAACAATTGGGTCATCAAAACATTATATTCCCATGCCATATATATAAACAGCATCCGACTGGTTATTTATAGAGAATCCCCAATTGTTTATTGAGTTTGTACAACAAGTTATATCCAGACACCTACAAAGTCTTTATTTTGGCCTGGTATTTTGTATTTTCCTCAGAAAAACATTTGTCTTAAAAAATGTCATATTTTGCTATAGTAAACAACTTTATTACCCGCTATACAAAAATCATTCGCCTGTTTATTTAAATTAAGTCCCCAGTTGTTCGTTACAAATTTAAACAAAGTTCAATCTAGCTGCCTACTAAGAACTTATTTTGGCCTGGTGTTTCATATATCCACAGAAAACAATTGGGTCATCAAAACTTTATATTCATATGTCCAATATATAAACAGCATGCGCCTGGTTAATTATATTGTCCATTGAATATATACAACAAGTTATATAAAGACACCACAAGGTTTTTTTTTTGCCTGGTATTTTGTATTTTCGACAGAAAAACATTTGTCTTGAAAATTTCATATTTCGCTATATTAAACAGCTTTATTACCCGCTATACAAAAACCATCCGCCTGTTTATATAAATTAAGTCCCCAGTTGTTCATTACAAATTTAAACAGAGTTCAATATAACTGCCTACTAAGAACTTATTTTGGCCTGGTGTTTCATATTTTCCCAGAAAAAATTGGGTGCTCAAAACTTCATATTCATATGCCCAATATATAAACAGCATCCACCTCGTTATTTATTTATAATCCTTAATTGTCCATTGAATATATACAACAAGTTATATCCAGACACCTACAAAGTCTTTATTTTGGCCTGGTATTTTGTATTTTCGACATAAAAACATGTGTGTTGAAAACGTAATATTTCGCTATATTAAACAGCTTTATTACCCGCTATACAAAAACCATCCGCCTGTTTATATAAATTAAGTCCCCAGTTGTTCATTACAAATTTAAACAAAGTTCAATCCAGCTGCCTACTAAGAACTTATTTTGGCCTGGTGTTTCATATATTCACAGAAAAAAATTGGGTCATCAAAACTTCATATTCATATGCCCAATATATAAACAGCATCCGCCTCGTTATTTATTTATAATCCCCAATTGTCCATTGAATAAATACAACAAGTTATATCCAGACGCCTACAAAGTCTTTATTTTGACCTGGTATTTTGTATTTTCGACAGAAAAACATTTGTGTTGAAAACGTAATATTTCGCTATATTAAACAGCTTTATTACCCGCTATACAAAAACCATCCGCCTGTTTATATAAATTAAGTCCCCAGTTGTTCATTACAAATTTAAACAAAGTTCAATCCAGCTGCCTACTAAGAACTTATTTTGGCCTGGTGTTTCATATATTCACAGAAAAAAATTGGGTCATCAAAACTTCATATTCATATGCCCAATATATAAACAGCATCCGCCTCGTTATTTATTTATAATCCTCAATTGTCCATTGAATATATACAACAAGTTATATCCAGCCACCTACAAAGTCATTATGTTGGCATGGTACTTCGTATTTTCGAAAGAAAAACATTTGTGTTGAAAACGTAATATTTCGCTATATTAAACAGCTTTATTACCCGCTATACAAAAACCATCCGCTGTTTATTTAAATTAAGTCCCCAGTTGTTTGTTACAAATTTAAACAAAGTTCAATCCAGCTGCCTACTAAGAACTTATTTTGGCCTGGTGTTTCATATATTCACAGAAAAAAATTGGGTCATCAAAACTTCATATTCATATGCCCAATATATAAACAGCATCCGCCTCGTTATTTATTTATAATCCTCAATTGTCCATTGAATATATACAACAAGTTATATCCAGACACCTACAACGTCTTTATGTTGGCCTGGTATTTTGTATTTTCGATATAAAAACATTTGTGTTGAAAACGTAATAGTTCGCTATATTAAACAGCTTTATTACCCGCTATACAAAAACCATCCGCCTGTTTATTTAAATTAAGTCCCCAGTTGTTCATTACAAATTGAAACAAAGTTCAATTCAGCTGTCTACTAAGAACTTATTTTGGCCTGGTGTTTCATATTTTCACAGAAAAAAATTGGTGCATCAAAACTTCATATTCATATGCCCAATATATAATCAGCATCCGCCTCGTTATTTATGTATAATCCCCAATTGTCGATTGAATATATACAACAAGTTATATAAAGACACCACAAAGTCTTTATTTTGGCCTGGTATTTTGTATTTTCGACAGAAAAACATTTGTATTGAAAATGTCATATTTCGCTATATTAAACAGCTTTATTACCCGCTATACAAAAACCACCCGACTGTTTACTCAACTGAAATCCCCAATTGTTTGTTACACATTTAAACAAAGTTCAATCTAGCTTCCTACTAAGAACTTATTTTGGTCTGGTGTTTCATATATACACAGAAAACAATTGGGTCATCAAAACTTCATATTCATATGCCCAATATATAATCAGCATCCGCCTCGTTATTTATGTATAATCCCCAATTGTCGATTGAATATATACAACAAGTTATATAAAGACACCACAAAGTCTTTATTTTGGCCTGGTATTTTGTATTTTCGACAGAAAAACATTTGTATTGAAAATGTCATATTTCGCTATATTAAACAGCTTTATTACCCGCTATACAAAAACCACCCGACTGTTTACTCAACTGAAATCCCCAATTGTTTGTTACACATTTAAACAAAGTTCAATCCAGCTGCCTACTAAGAACTTATTTTGGCCTGGTGTTTCATATATTCACAGAAAAAAATTGGGTCATCAAAACTTCATATTCATATGCCCAATATATAAACAGCATCCGCCTCGTTATTTATTTATAATCCTCAATTGTCCATTGAATATATACAACAAGTTATATCCAGACACCTACAACGTCTTTATGTTGGCCTGGTATTTTGTATTTTCGATATAAAAACATTTGTGTTGAAAACGTAATATTTCGCTATATTAAACAGCTTTATTACCCGCTATACAAAAAACATCCGCTGTTTATTTAAATTAAGTCCCCAGTTGTTTGTTACAAATTTAAACAAAGTTCAATCCAGCTGCCTACTAAGAACTTATTTTGGCCTGGTGTTTCATATATTCACAGAAAAAAATTGGGTCATCAAAACTTCATATTCATATGCCCAATATATAAACAGCATCCGCCTCGTTATTTATGTATAATCCCCAATTGTCGATTGAATATATACAACAAGTTATATAAAGACACCACAAAGTCTTTATTTTGGCCTGGTATTTTGTATTTTCGACAGAAAAACATTTGTATTGAAAATGTCATATTTCGCTATATTAAACAGCTTTATTACCCGCTATACAAAAACCACCCGACTGTTTACTCAACTGAAATCCCCAATTGTTTGTTACACATTTAAACAAAGTTCAATCTAGCTTCCTACTAAGAACTTATTTTGGTCTGGTGTTTCATATATACACAGAAAACAATTGGGTCATCAAAACTTCATATTCATATGTCCAATATATAAATAGCATCCGAGTGGTTATTTATAGAGAAGCCCCAATTGTTTATTGAGTTTGTACAACAAGTTATATCCAGACACCACAAACTCTTTATGTTGACATGTTCTTCGTATTTTCGCCAGAAAAACATTTGTTTTAAAAACGTAATATTTCTCTAAATTAAACAGCTTTATTACCCGCTATACAAAAACCACCCGACTGTTTACTCAACTGAAATCCCCAATTGTTTGTTACACATTTAAACAAAGTTCAATCTAGCTTCCTACTAAGAACTTATTTTGGTCTGGTGTTTCATATATACACAGAAAACAATTGGGTCATCAAAACTTCATATTCATATGCCCAATATATAAACAGCATCCGCCTCGTTATTTATTTATAATCCCCAATTGTCGAATGAATATATACAACAAGTTATATAAAGACACCACAAAGTCTTTATTTTGGCCTGGTATTTTGTATTTTCGACAGAAAAACATTTGTATTGAAAATTTCATATTTCGCTATATTAAACAGCTTTAATACCCGCTATACAAAAACCATCCGCCTGTTTATTTAAATTAAGTCCCCAGTTGTTCGTTACAAATTTAAACAATCCAGCTGCCTACTAAGAACTTAGTTTGGCCTGGTGTTTCATATTTTCACAGAAAAAAATTGGGTCATCAAAACTTCATATTCATATTCCCAATATAAATTCAGCATCCGCCTCGTTATTTATTTATAATCCCCAATTGTCGATTGAATATATACAACAAGTTATATAAAGGCACCACAAAGTCTTTATTTTGGCCTGGTATTTTGTATTTTCGACAGAAAAACATTTGTATTGAAAATGTCATATTTCGCTATATTAAACAGCTTTAATACCCGCTATACAAAAACCATCCGCCTGTTTATTTAAATTAAGTCCCCAGTTGTTCGTTACAAATTTAAACAATCCAGCTGTCTACTAAGAACTTATTTTGGCCTGGTGTTTCATATTTTCACAGAAAAAAATTGGGTCATCAAAACTTCATATTCATATGTCCAATATATAAACAGCATGCGCCTGGTTAATTATTTATAATCCCCAATTGTACATTGAATAAATACACCAATTTATACCCAGCCACCTACAAAGTCATTATGTTGACATGTTACTTTGTATTTTCGCCAGAAAAACATTTGTGTTAAAAACGTAATATTTCGCTATATTAAGCAGCTAATACCCGCTATACAAAAACCATCCGCCTGTTTATTTAAATTAAGTCTCCGATTGTTCGTTACAAATTGAAACAAAGTTCAATATAGCTGCCTACTAAGAACTTATTTTGGCCTGGTGTTTCATATTTTCACAGAAAAAAATTGGGTCATCAAAACTTCATATTCATATGTCCAATATATAAACAGCATGCGCCTGGTTAATTATATTGTCCATTGAATATATACAACAAGTTATATAAAGACACCACAAGGTTTTTTTTTTTGCCTGGTATTTTGTATTTTCGACAGAAAAACATTTGTCTTGAAAATTTCATATTTCGCTATATTAAACAGCTTTATTACCCGCTATACAAAAACCATCCGCCTGTTTATATAAATTAAGTCCCCAGTTGTTCATTACAAATTTAAACAGAGTTCAATATAACTGCCTACTAAGAACTTATTTTGGCCTGGTGTTTCATATTTTCCCAGAAAAAAATTGGGTGCTCAAAACTTCATATTCATATGCCCAATATATAAACAGCATCCACCTCGTTATTTATTTATAATCCTTAATTGTCCATTGAATATATACAACAAGTTATATCCAGACACCTACAAAGTCTTTATTTTGGCCTGGTATTTTGTATTTTCGACATAAAAACATGTGTGTTGAAAACGTAATATTTCGCTATATTAAACAGCTTTATTACCCGCTATACAAAAACCATCCTCCTGTTTATTTAAATTAAGTCTCCAATTGTTCATTACAAATTTAAACAGAGTTCAATATAACTGCCTACTAAGAACTTATTTTGGCCTGGTGTTTCATATTTTCACAGAAAAAAATTGGGTCATCAAAACTTCATATTCATATGTCCAATATATAAACAGCATGCGTCTGGTTAATTATATTGTCCATTGAATATATACAACAAGTTATATAAAGACACCACAAGGTTTTTTTTTTTGCCTGGTATTTTGTATTTTCGACAGAAAAACATTTGTCTTGAAAATTTCATATTTCGCTATATTAAACAGCTTTATTACCCGCTATACAAAAACCATCCGCCTGTTTATATAAATTAAGTCCCCAGTTGTTCATTACAAATTTAAACAAAGTTCAATCTAGCTGCCTACTAAGAACTTATTTTGGCCTGGTGTTTCATATATTCACAGAAATAAATTGGGTCATCAAAACTTTATATTCATATGTCCAATATATAAACAGCTTTCGCTATGTTATTTATATAGAGTCCCCAATTGTTTATTGAGTAAGTACAACAAGTTATATCCAGCCACCTACAAAGTCATTATGTTGGCATGGTACTTTGTATTTTCGAAAGAAAAACATTTGTGTTGAAAACGTAATATTTCGCTATATTAAACAGCTTTATTACCCGCTATACAAAAACCATCCGCCTGTTTATTTAAATTAAGTCCCCAGTTGTTCATTACAAATTGAAACAAAGTTCAATTCAGCTGTCTACTAAGAACTTATTTTGGCCTGGTGTTTCATATTTTCACAGAAAAAAATTGGTGCATCAAAACTTCATATTCATATGCCCAATATATAATCAGCATCCGCCTCGTTATTTATGTATAATCCCCAATTGTCGATTGAATATATACAACAAGTTATATAAAGACACCACAAAGTCTTTATTTTGGCCTGGTATTTTGTATTTTCGACAGAAAAACATTTGTATTGAAAATGTCATATTTCGCTATATTAAACAGCTTTAATACCCGCTATACAAAAACCATCCGCCTGTTTATTTAAATTAAGTCCCCAGTTGTTCGTTACAAATTTAAACAATCCAGCTGCCTACTAAGAACTTAGTTTGGCCTGGTGTTTCATATTTTCACAGAAAAAAATTGGGTCATCAAAACTTCATATTCATATTCCCAATATAAATTCAGCATCCGCCTCGTTATTTATTTATAATCGCCAATTGTCGATTGAATATATACAACAAGTTATATAAAGACACCACAAAGTCTTTATTTTGGCCTGGTATTTTGTATTTTCGACAGAAAAACATTTGTATTGAAAATGTCATATTTCGCTATATTAAACAGCTTTAATACCCGCTATACAAAAACCATCCGCCTGTTTATTTAAATTAAGTCCCCAGTTGTTCGTTACAAATTTAAACAATCCAGCTGTCTACTAAGAACTTATTTTGGCCTGGTGTTTCATATTTTCACAGAAAAAAATTGGGGCATCAAAACTTCATATTCATATGCCCAATATATAATCAGCATCCGCCTTGTTATTTATGTATAATCCCCAATTGTCGATTGAATATATACAACAAGTTATATAAAGACACCACAAAGTCTTTATTTTGGCCTGGTATTTTGTATTTTCGACAGAAAAACATTTGTATTGAAAATGTCATATTTCGCTATATTAAACAGCTTTAATACCCGCTATACAAAAACCATCCGCCTGTTTATTTAAATTAAGTCCCCAGTTGTTCGTTACAAATTTAAACAACCCAGCTTCCTACTAAGAACTTATTTTGGTGTTTCATATTTTCACAAAAAAAAATTGGGTCATCAAAACTTCATATTTATATGCCCAATATATAATCAGCATCCGCCTCGTTATTTATGTATAATCCCCAATTGTCGATTGAATATGTACAACAAGTTATATAAAGACACCACAATGTCTTTATTTTGGCCTGGTATTTTGTATTTTCGACAGAAAAACATTTGTCTTGAAAATTTCATATTTCGCTATATTAAACAGCTTTATTACCCGCTATACAAAAACGATCCTCCTGTTTATTTAAATTAAGTCCCCAGTTGTTCGTTACAAATTTAAACAAAGTTCAATTTGGCTGCCTACTAAGAACATCTATTGCTATTTCGTGTTGTCACAGAAAAAAATTGGGTGCTCAAAACTTCATATTCATATGCCCTATTTAAAAAACGGCATCCGCCTGGGTTTTAGATATGATTCACAGTAAGTAAGTACACCAAGTTATATCCAGCCACCTACAAAGACATTATTATGGCGTGGTACTTCATATTTTCGCCAGAAAACATTTGTGTTGAAAACGTAATATTTCGCTATATTAAACAGCTTTATTACCCGCTATACAAAAACCATCCGCCTGTTTATTTAAATTAAGTCCCCAGTTGTTCATTACAAATTTAAACAAAGTTCAATCTAGCTGCCTACTAAGAACTTATTTTGGCCTGGTGTTTCACATATCCACAGAAAACAATTGGGTCATCAAAACTTTATATTCATATGTCCAATATATAAATAGCATCCGCCTTGTTATTTTTTTATAATCCCCAATTGTCCATTGAATAAATACAACAAGTTATATCCAGACGCCTACAAAGTCTTTATTTTGGCCTGGTATTTTGTATTTTCGACATAAAAACATTTGTCTTGAAAATTTCATATTTCGCTATATTAAACAGCTTTATTACCCGCTATACAAAAACGATCCTCCTGTTTATTTAAATTAAGTCCCCAGTTGCTCGTTACAAATTTAAACAACCCAGCTTCCTACTAAGAACTTATTTTGGTGTTTCATATTTTCACAAAAAAAAATTGGGTCATCAAAACTTCATATTTATATGCCCAATATATAATCAGCATCCGCCTCGTTATTTATGTATAATCCCCAATTGTCGATTGAATATATACAACAAGTTATATAAAGACACCACAAAGTCTTTATTTTGGCCTGGTATTTTGTATTTTCGACAGAAAAACATTTGTCTTGAGAATTTTATATTTCGCTATATCAAACAGCTTTATTACCCGCTATA
The DNA here is from genome assembly GCA_018152135.1 of Drosophila paulistorum. Taxonomy (NCBI): domain Eukaryota; kingdom Metazoa; phylum Arthropoda; class Insecta; order Diptera; family Drosophilidae; genus Drosophila; species Drosophila paulistorum. The sequence continues at coordinate 31,842 of JAECXG010000554.1, forward strand.
CAGAAACCATCCGCCTGTTTATTTAAATTAACTCCCCAGTTGTTCGTTACAATTTTAAACAAAGATAAATTTAGCTGCCTACTAAGAACATCTGTTGCTATTTCGTGTTGTCACGGAAACAAATTGGGTGTTTAAAACTTCATATTCATATGCCACCTACAAAGACATTATTATGGCGTGGTACTTTATATATTCGCCAGAAAACATTTGTGTTGAAAACGTAATATTTCGCTATATTAAACAGCTTTATTACCCGCTATACAAAAACCATCCGCCTGTTTATTTAAATTAAGTCCCCAGTTGTTCGTTACAAATTTAAACAAAGTTCAATCTAGCTGCCTACTAAGAACTTATTTTGGCCTGGTGTTTCATATTTTCACAGAAAAAAATTGGGTGCTCAAAACTTCATATTCATATGCCCTATTTATAAACAGCATCCGCCTTGTTATTTATTTAATCCCTAATTGTTTATTGAGTATATACAACAAGTTATATCCAGCCACCTACAAAGTCATTATGTTGACATGTTACTTCGTATTTATATTTATATGTCCAATATATAAACAGCGTCTCCAATTGTTCATTACAAATTTAAACAAAGTTCAATATAGCTGCCTACTAATAACTTATTTTGGCTTGGTGTTTCATATATCCACAGAAAACAATTGGGTCATCAAAACTTCATATTCATATGCCATATATATAAACAGCATCCGACTGTTTATTTATAGAGAATAGCCAATTGTTTATTGAGTTTGTACAACAAGTTATATCCAGACACCTACAAAGTCTTTATTTTGGCCTGGTATTTTGTATTTTCCTCAGAAAAACATTTGTCTTAAAAAATTTCATATTTTGCTATATTAAACAGCTTTATTACCCGTTATACAAAAATCATCCGCCTGTTTATTTAAATTAAGTCCCCAGTTGTTCGTTACAAATTTAAACAAAGTTCAATCTAGCTGCCTACTAAGAACTTATTTTGGCCTGGTGTTTCATATTTTCACAGAAAACAATTGGGTCATCAAAACTTCATATTTATATGCCCAATATATAATCAGCATCCGCCTCGTTATTTATGTATAATCCCCAATTGTCGATTGAATATATACAACAAGTTATATAAAGACACCACAAAGTCTTTATTTTGGCCTGGTATTTTGTATTTTCGACAGAAAAACATTTGTCTTGAGAATTTTATATTTCGCTATATCAAACAGCTTTATTACCCGCTATACAGAAACCATCCGCCTGTTTATTCAAATTAAGTCCCCAATTGTTCATTACAAATTTAAACAAAGTTCAATCTAGCTGCCTACTAAGAAATTATTTTGGCCCGGTGTTTCATATTTTCACAGAAAACAATTGGGTCATCAAAACTTCATATTCATATGCCCAATATATAAACAGCATCCGCCTTGTTATTTATATAATCCCTAATTGTTTATTGAGTATGTACAACAAGTTATATCCAGACACCACAAACTCTTTATAATGACATGTTACCTCGTATTTTCGCCAGAAAAACATTTGTGTTGAAAACGTAATATTTCGCTATATTAAACAGCTTTAATACCCGCTATACAAAAACCATCCGCCTGTTTATTTAAATTAAGTCCCCAATTGTTCATTACAAATTTAAACAAAGTTCAATCTAGCTGCCTACTAAGAAATTATTTTGGCCCGGTGTTTCATATTTTCACAGAAAACAATTGGGTCATCAAAACTTCATATTCATATGCCCAATATATAAACAGCATCCGCCTTGTTATTTATATAATCCCTAATTGTTTATTGAGTATGTACAACAAGTTATATCCAGCCACCTACAAAGTCATTATGTTGACATGTTACTTCGTATTTATATTTATATGTCCAATATATAAACAGCGTCTCCAATTGTTCATTACAAATTTAAACAAAGTTCAATATAGCTGCCTACTAATAACTTATTTTGGCTTGGTGTTTCATATATCCACAGAAAACAATTGGGTCATCAAAACTTCATATTCATATGCCATATATATAAACAGCATCCGACTGTTTATTTATAGAGAATAGCCAATTGTTTATTGAGTTTGTACAACAAGTTATATCCAGACACCTACAAAGTCTTTATTTTGGCCTGGTATTTTGTATTTTCCTCAGAAAAACATTTGTCTTAAAAAATTTCATATTTTGCTATATTAAACAGCTTTATTACCCGTTATACAAAAATCATCCGCCTGTTTATTTAAATTAAGTCCCCAGTTGTTCGTTACAAATTTAAACAAAGTTCAATCTAGCTGCCTACTAAGAACTTATTTTGGCCTGGTGTTTCATATATTCACAGAAATAAATTGGGTCATCAAAACTTTATATTCATATGTCCAATATATAAACAGCTTTCGCTATGTTATTTATATAGAATCCCCAATTGTTTATTGAGTAAGTACAACAAGTTATATCCAGCCACCTACAAAGTCATTATGTTGACATGTTACTTCGTATTTTCGCCAGAAAAACATTTGTGTTGAAAACGTAATAGTTCGCTATATTAAACAGCTTTATTACCCGCTATACAAAAACCATCCGCCTGTTTATTTAAATTAAGTCCCCAGTTGTTCGTTACAAATTTAAACAAAGTTCAATCTAGCTGCCTACTAAGAACTTATTTTGGCCTGGTGTTTCATATTTTCACAGAAAAAAATTGGGGCATCAAAACTTCATATTCATATGCCCAATATATAATCAGCATCCGCCTCGTTATTTATGTATAATCCCCAATTGTCGATTGAATATATACAACAAGTTATAAAAAGACACCACAAAGTCTTTATTTTGGCCTGGTATTTTGTATTTTCGACAGAAAAACATTTGTATTGAAAATTTCATATTTCGCTATATTAAACAGCTTTAATACCCGCTATACAAAAACCATCCGCCTGTTTATTTAAATTAAGTCCCCAGTTGTTCGTTACAAATTTAAACAATCCAGCTGCCTACTAAGAACTTAGTTTGGCCTGGTGTTTCATATTTTCACAGAAAAAAATTGGGTCATCAAAACTTCATATTCATATTCCCAATATAAATTCAGCATCCGCCTTGTTATTTATTTATAATCCCCAATTGTCGATTGAATATATACAACAAGTTATATAAAGACAGCACAAAAACCATCCGCCTGTTTATTTAAATTAAGTCCCCAGTTGTTCGTTACAAATTTAAACAAAGTTCAATTTGGCTGCCTACTAAGAACATCTGTTGCTATTTCGTGTTGTCACAGAAAAAAATGGGTGTTCAAAACTTCATATGTACATACCCTATTTATAAACAGCATCCGCCTGGGTTTTAGATATGATTCACAGTAAGTAAGTACACCAAGTTATATCCAGCCACCTACAAAGACATTATTTTGGCGTGGTACTTCATATTTTCGCCAGAAAAACATTTGTGTTGAAAACGTAATATTTCGCTATATTAAACAGCTTTATTACCCGCTATACAAAAACCATCCGCCTGTTTATTTAAATTAAGTCCCCAGCTGTTCATTACAAATTTAAACAAAGTTCAATCTAGCTGCCTACTAAGAACTTATTTTGGCCTGGTGTTTCATATATCCACAGAAAACAATTGGGTCATCAAAACTTTATATTCAAATGTCCAATATATAAATAGCATCCGCCTTGTTATTTTTTTATAATCCCCAATTGTCCATTGAATAAATACAACAAGTTATATCCAGACGCCTACAAAGTCTTTATTTTGGCCTGGTATTTTGTATTTTCGACAGAAAAACATTTGTCTTGAAAATTTCATATTTCGCTATATTAAACAGCTTTATTACCCGCTATACAAAAACCATCCTCCTGTTTATTTAAATTAAGTCCCCAGTTGCTCGTTACAAATTTAAACAAAGTTCATTCTAGCTGCCTACTAAGAACTTATTTTGGCCTGGTGTTTCATATATCCACTGAAAACAATTGGGTCATCAAAACTTTATATTCATATGTCCAATATATAAACAGCATCCACCTCGTTATTTATTTATAATCCTTAATTGTCCATTGAATATATACAACAAGTTATATCCAGACACCTACAAAGTCTTTATTTTGGCATGGTATTTTGTATTTTCGACAGAAAAACATTTGTCTTGAAAATTTTATATTTCGCTATATTAAACAGCTTTATTACCCGCTATACAGAAACCATCCGCCTGTTTATTTAAATTAACTCCCCAGTTGTTCGTTACAATTTTAAACAAAGATAAATTTAGCTGCCTATTAAGAACTTATTTTGGCCTGGTGTTTCATATTTTCACAGAAAAAAATTGGGTCATCAAAAATTCATATTCATATGCCCAATATATAAACAGCATCCGCCTTGTTATTTATATAAACCTTAATTGTTTATTGAGTATGTACAAGATATATCCAGCCACCTACAAAGTCATTATGTTGACATGTTACTTCGTATTTTCGCCAGAAAAACATTTGTGTTGAAAACGTAATATTTCGCTATATTAAACAGCTTTATTACACGCTATACAAAAACCATCCGCCTGTTTACTCAACTTAAATCCCCAATTGTTTGTTACACGTTTAAACAAAGTTTAATCCAGCTGCCTACTAAGAACTTATTTTGGCCTGGTGTTTAATATATCCACAGAAAACAATTGGGTCATCAAAACTTCATATTCATATGTCCAATATATAAATAGCATCCGCCTCGTTATTTATTTATAATCCCCAATTGTACAAAAAATAAATACACCAAGTTATAGCCAGCCACCTACAAAGTCATTATGTTGACATGTTACTTCGTATTTTCGCCAGAAAAACATTTGTGTTGAAAACGTAATATTTCGCTATATTAAACAGTTTTATTACCCGATATACAAAAAACCACCCGACTGTTTACTCAACTGAAATCCCCAATTGTTTGTTACACGTTTAAATAAAGTTCAACCTAGCTGCCCACTAAGAACTTATTTTGTCCTGGTGTTTCATATATCCACAGAAAACAATTGGGTCATCAACACTTCATATTCATATGTCCAATATATAAATAGCACCCGCCTCGTTATTTATTTATAATCCCCAATTGTCCATTGAATAAATACAACAAGTTATATCCAGACGCCTACAAAGTCTTTATTTTGGCCTGGTATTTTGTATTTTCGACATAAAAACATTTGTCTTGAAAATTTCATATTTCGCTATATTAAACAGCTTTATTACCCGCTATACAAAACGATCCTCCTGTTTATTTAAATTAAGTCCCCAGTTGCTCGTTACAAATTTAAACAAAGTTCAATCTAGCTGCCTACTAACATCTGTTGTCTTGCTATTTCGTGTTGTCACAGAAACAAATTGGGTCATCAAAACATAATATTGCTATGCCATTTATATATCCAGACACCTACAAAGTCTTTATTTTGGCTTGGTATTTTTGTATTTTCGACAGAAAAACATTTGTCTTAAAAATTTCATATTTCGCTATGTTAAACAGCTTTATTACCCGCCATACAAAAACCATCCGCCTGTTTATTTAAATTAAGTCCCCAGTTGTTCGTTACAAATTTAAACAACCCAGCTTCCTACTAAGAACTTATTTTGGTGTTTCATATTTTCACAAAAAAAATTGGGTCATCAAAACTTCATATTTATATGCCCAATATATAATCAGCATCCGCCTCGTTATTTATGTATAATCCCCAATTGTCGATTGAATATATACAACAAGTTATATAAAGACACCACAAAGTCTTTATTTTGGCCTGGTATTTTGTATTTTCGACAGAAAAACATTTGTCTTGAGAATTTTATATTTCGCTATATCAAACAGCTTTATTACCCGCTATACAGAAACCATCCGCCTGTTTATTTAAATTAACTCCCCAGTTGTTCGTTACAATTTTAAACAAAGATAAATTTAGCTGCCTACTAAGAACATCTGTTGCTGTTTCGTGTTGTCACGGAAACAAATTGGGTGTTCAAAACTTCATATTCATATGCCACCTACAAAGACATTATTATGGCGTGGTACTTTATATATTCGCCAGAAAACATTTGTGTTGAAAACGTAATATTTCGCTATATTTAACAGCTTTATTACCCGCTATACAAAAACCATCCGCCTGTTTATTTAAATTAAGTCCCCAGTTGTTCGTTACAAATTTAAACAAAGTTCAATCTAGCTGCCTACTAAGAACTTATTTTGGCCTGGTGTTTCATATTTTCACAGAAAAAAAATTGGTTCATCAAAACTGCATATTCATATGCCCAATATATAAACAGCATCCACCTCGTTATTTATTTATAATCCTTAATTGTCCATTGAATATATACAACAAGTTATATCCAGACACCTACAAAGTCTTTATTTTGGCCTGGTATTTTGTATTTTCGACATAAAAACATTTGTGTTGAAAACGTAATATTTCGCTATATTAAACAGCTTTATTACCCGCTATACAAAAACCATCCTCCTGTTTATTTAAATTAAGTCTCCGATTGTTCGTTACAAATTGAAACAAAGTTCAATATAGCTGCCTACTAAGAACTTATTTTGGCCTGGTGTTTCATATTTTCCCAGAAAAAAATTGGGTGCTCAAAACTTCATATTCATATGCCCTATTTATAAACAGCATCCGACTGGTTATTTATAGAGAATCCCCAATTGTTTATTGAGTTTGTACAACAAGTTATTTCCAGACACCACAAAGTCTTTTTTTTGGCCTGGTATTTTTTATTTTCGTCAGAAAAACATTTGTCTTAAAAAATTTCATATTTTGCTATATTAAACAGCTTTATTACCCGTTATACAAAAATCATCCGCCTGTTTATTTAAATTAAGTCCCCAGTTGTTCGTTACAAATTTAAATAAAGTTCAATCTAGCTGCCTACTAAGAACTTATTTTGGCCTGGTGTTTCATATATCCACAGAAAACAATTGGGTCATCAAAACTTTATATTCATATGTCCAATATATAAATAGCATCCGCCTTGTTATTTTTTTATAATCCCCAATTGTCCATTGAATAAATACAACAAGTTATATCCAGACGCCTACAAAGTCTTTATTTAGACCTGGTATTTTGTATTTTCGACAGAAAAACATTTGTGTTGAAAACGTAATATTTCGCTATATTAAACAGCTTTATTACCCGCTATACAAAAACCATCCTCCTGTTTATTTAAATTAAGTCTCCGATTGTTCGTTACAAATTGAAACAAAGTTCAATATAGCTGCCTACTAAGAACTTATTTTGGCCTGGTGTTTCATATTTTCCCAGAAAAAATTGGGTGCTCAAAACTTCATATTCATATGCCCTATTTATAAACAGCATCCGACTGGTTATTTATAGAGAATCCCCAATTGTTTATTGAGTTTGTACAACAAGTTATATCCAGACACCACAAACTCTTTATAATGACATGTTACCTCGTATTTTCGCCAGAAAAACATTTGTGTTGAAAACGTAATATTTCGCTATATTAAACAGCTTTATTACCCGCTATACAAAAACCATCCTCCTGTTTATTTAAATTAAGTCTCCGATTGTTCGTTACAAATTGAAACAAAGTTCAATATAGCTGCCTACTAAGAACTTATTTTGGCCTGGTGTTTCATATTTTCCCAGAAAAAAATTGGGTGCTCAAAACTTCATATTCATATGCCCTATTTATAAACAGCATCCGACTGGTTATTTATAGAGAATCCCCAATTGTTTATTGAGTTTGTACAACAAGTTATATCCAGACACCTACAAAGTCTTTATTTTGGCCTGGTATTTTGTATTTTCGACATAAAAACATTTGTGTTGAAAACGTAATATTTCGCTATATTAAACAGCTTTATTACCCGCTATACAAAAACCATCCTCCTGTTTATTTAAATTAAGTCGCCAGTTGTTCATTACAAATTTAAACAAAGTTCAATCTAGCTGCCTACTAAGAACTTATTTTGGCCTGGTGTTTCATATATCCACAGAAAACAATTGGGTCATCAAAACATTATATTCATATGTCCAATATATAAATAGCATCCGCCTTGTTATTTATTTATAGTCCCCAATTGTCCATTGAATAAATACACCAGACACCACAAAGTCTTTTTTTGGCCTGGTATTTTGTATTTTCGTCAGAAAAACATTTGTCTTAAAAAATTTCATATTTCGCTATAGTAAACAGCTTTATTACCCGCTATACAAAAACGATCCTCCTGTTTATTTAAATTAAGTCCCCAGTTATTCGTTACAAATTTAAACAACCCAGCTTCCTACTAAGAACTTATTTTGGTGTTTCATATTTTCACAAAAAAAATTGGGTCATCAAAACTTCATATTTATATGCCCAATATATAATCAGCATCCGCCTCGTTATTTATGTATAATCCCCAATTGTCAATTGAATATATACAACAAGTTATATAAAGACACCACAAAGTCTTTATTTTGGCCTGGTATTTTGTATTTTCGACAGAAAAACATTTGTCTTGAGAATTTTATATTTCGCTATATCAAACAGCTTTATTACCCGCTATACAGAAACCATCCGCCTGTTTATTTAAATTAACTCCCCAGTTGTTCGTTACAATTTTAAACAAAGATACATTTAGCTGCCTACTAAGAACATCTGTTGCTGTTTCGTGTTGTCACGGAAACAAATTGGGTGTTCAAAACTTCATATTCATATGCCACCTACAAAGACATTATTATGGCGTGGTACTTTTATATATTCGCCAGAAAACATTTGTGTTGAAAACGTAATATTTCGCTATATTTAACAGCTTTATTACCCGCTATACAAAAACCATCCGCCTGTTTATTTAAATTAAGTCCCCAGTTGTTCGTTACAAATTTAAACAAAGTTCAATCTAGCTGCCTATTAAGAACTTATTTTGGCCTGGTGTTTCATATTTTCACAGAAAAAAATTGGTTCATCAAAACTGCATATTCATATGCCCAATATATAAACAGCATCCACCTCGTTATTTATTTATAATCCTTAATTGTCCATTGAATATATACAACAAGTTATATCCAGACACCTACAAAGTCTTTATTTTGGCCTGGTATTTTGTATTTTCGACATAAAAACATTTGTGTTGAAAACGTAATATTTCGCTATATTAAACAGCTTTATTACCCGCCATACAAAAACCATCCGCCTGTTTATTTAAATTAAGTCCCCAGTTGTTCGTTACAAATTTAAACAACCCAGCTTCCTACTAAGAACTTATTTTGGTGTTTCATATTTTCACAAAAAAAATTGGGTCATCAAAACTTCATATTTATATGCCCAATATATAATCAGCATCCGCCTCGTTATTTATGTATAATCCCCAATTGTCGATTGAATATATACAACAAGTTATATAAAGACACCACAAAGTCTTTATTTTGGCCTGGTATTTTGTATTTTCGACAGAAAAACATTTGTCTTGAGAATTTTATATTTCGCTATATCAAACAGCTTTATTACCCGCTATACAGAAACCATCCGCCTGTTTATTTAAATTAACTCCCCAGTTGTTCGTTACAAATTTAAACAAAGTTCAATCTAGCTGCCTACTAAGAACTTATTTTGGCCTGGTGTTTAATATATCCACAGAAAACAATTGGGTCATCAAAACTTCATATTCATATGTCCAATATATAAATAGCATCCGCCTCGTTATTTATTTATAATCCCCAATTGTACAAAAAATAAATACACCAAGTTATAGCCAGCCACCTACAAAGTCATTATGTTGACATGTTACTTCGTATTTTCGCCAGAAAAACATTTGTGTTGAAAACGTAATATTTCGCTATATTAAACAGTTTTATTACCCGATATACAAAAACCACCCGACTGTTTACTCAACTGAAATCCCCAATTGTTTGTTACACGTTTAAATAAAGTTCAACCTAGCTGCCCACTAAGAACTTATTTTGTCCTGGTGTTTCATATATCCACAGAAAACAATTGGGTCATCAACACTTCATATTCATATGTCCAATATATAAATAGCACCCGCCTCGTTATTTATTTATAATCCCCAATTGTCCATTGAATAAATACAACAAGTTATATCCAGACGCCTACAAAGTCTTTATTTTGGCCTGGTATTTTGTATTTTCGACATAAAAACATTTGTCTTGAAAATTTCATATTTCGCTATATTAAACAGCTTTATTACCCGCTATACAAAAACGATCCTCCTGTTTATTTAAATTAAGTCCCCAGTTGCTCGTTACAAATTTAAACAAAGTTCAATCTAGCTGCCTACTAACATCTGTTGTCTTGCTATTTCGTGTTGTCACAGAAACAAATTGGGTCATCAAAACATAATATTGCTATGCCATTTATATATCCAGACACCTACAAAGTCTTTATTTTGGCTTGGTATTTTGTATTTTCGACAGAAAAACATTTGTCTTAAAAAATTTCATATTTCGCTATGTTAAACAGCTTTATTACCCGCCATACAAAAACCATCCGCCTGTTTATTTAAATTAAGTCCCCAGTTGTTCGTTACAAATTTAAACAACCCAGCTTCCTACTAAGAACTTATTTTGGTGTTTCATATTTTCACAAAAAAATTGGGTCATCAAAACTTCATATTTATATGCCCAATATATAATCAGCATCCGCCTCGTTATTTATGTATAATCCCCAATTGTCGATTGAATATATACAACAAGTTATATAAAGACACCACAAAGTCTTTATTTTGGCCTGGTATTTTGTATTTTCGACAGAAAAACATTTGTCTTGAGAATTTTATATTTCGCTATATCAAACAGCTTTATTACCCGCTATACAGAAACCATCCGCCTGTTTATTTAAATTAACTCCCCAGTTGTTCGTTACAATTTTAAACAAAGATAAATTTAGCTGCCTACTAAGAACATCTGTTGCTGTTTCGTGTTGTCACGGAAACAAATTGGGTGTTCAAAACTTCATATTCATATGCCACCTACAAAGACATTATTATGGCGTGGTACTTTATATATTCGCCAGAAAACATTTGTGTTGAAAACGTAATATTTCGCTATATTTAACAGCTTTATTACCCGCTATACAAAAACCATCCGCCTGTTTATTTAAATTAAGTCCCCAGTTGTTCGTTACAAATTTAAACAAAGTTCAATCTAGCTGCCTACTAAGAACTTATTTTGGCCTGGTGTTTCATATTTTCACAGAAAAAAAATTGGTTCATCAAAACTGCATATTCATATGCCCAATATATAAACAGCATCCACCTCGTTATTTATTTATAATCCTTAATTGTCCATTGAATATATACAACAAGTTATATCCAGACACCTACAAAGTCTTTATTTTGGCCTGGTATTTTGTATTTTCGACATAAAAACATTTGTGTTGAAAACGTAATATTTCGCTATATTAAACAGCTTTATTACCCGCTATACAAAAACCATCCTCCTGTTTATTTAAATTAAGTCTCCGATTGTTCGTTACAAATTGAAACAAAGTTCAATATAGCTGCCTACTAAGAACTTATTTTGGCCTGGTGTTTCATATTTTCCCAGAAAAAAATTGGGTGCTCAAAACTTCATATTCATATGCCCTATTTATAAACAGCATCCGACTGGTTATTTATAGAGAATCCCCAATTGTTTATTGAGTTTGTACAACAAGTTATATCCAGACACCACAAACTCTTTATAATGACATGTTACCTCGTATTTTCGCCAGAAAAACATTTGTGTTGAAAACGTAATATTTCGCTATATTAAACAGCTTTATTACCCGCTATACAAAAACCATCCTCCTGTTTATTTAAATTAAGTCTCCGATTGTTCGTTACAAATTGAAACAAAGTTCAATATAGCTGCCTACTAAGAACTTATTTTGGCCTGGTGTTTCATATTTTCCCAGAAAAAAATTGGGTGCTCAAAACTTCATATTCATATGCCCTATTTATAAACAGCATCCGACTGGTTATTTATAGAGAATCCCCAATTGTTTATTGAGTTTGTACAACAAGTTATATCCAGACACCTACAAAGTCTTTATTTTGGCCTGGTATTTTGTATTTTCGACATAAAAACATTTGTGTTGAAAACGTAATACATTTCGCTATATTAAACAGCTTTATTACCCGCTATACAAAAACCATCCTCCTGTTTATTTAAATTAAGTCCCCAGTTGTTCATTACAAATTTAAACAAAGTTCAATCCAGCTGCCTACTAAGAACTTATTTTGGCCTGGTGTTTCATATATCCACAGAAAACAATTGGGTCATCAAAACATTATATTCATATGTCCAATATATAAATAGCATCCGCCTTGTTATTTATTTATAGTCCCCAATTGTCCATTGAATAAATACACCAGACACCACAAAGTCTTTTTTTGGCCTGGTATTTTGTATTTTCGTCAGAAAAACATTTGTCTTAAAAAATTTCATATTTCGCTATAGTAAACAGCTTTATTACCCGCTATACAAAAACGATCCTCCTGTTTATTTAAATTAAGTCCCCAGTTGCTCGTTACAAATTTAAACAAAGTTCAATCTAGCTGCCTACTAACATCTGTTGTCTTGCTATTTCGTGTTGTCACAGAAACAAATTGGGTCATCAAAACATAATATTGCTATGCCATTTATATATCCAGACACCTACAAAGTCTTTATTTTGGCTTGGTATTTTGTATTTTCGACAGAAAAACATTTGTCTTAAAAAATTTCATATTTCGCTATGTTAAACAGCTTTATTACCCGCCATACAAAAACCATCCGCCTGTTTATTTAAATTAAGTCCCCAGTTGTTCGTTACAAATTTAAACAACCCAGCTTCCTACTAAGAACTTATTTTGGTGTTTCATATTTTCACAAAAAAATTGGGTCATCAAAACTTCATATTTATATGCCCAATATATAATCAGCATCCGCCTCGTTATTTATGTATAATCCCCAATTGTCAATTGAATATATACAACAAGTTATATAAAGACACCACAAAGTCTTTATTTTGGCCTGGTATTTTGTATTTTCGACAGAAAAACATTTGTCTTGAGAATTTTATATTTCGCTATATCAAACAGCTTTATTACCCGCTATACAGAAACCATCCGCCTGTTTATTTAAATTAACTCCCCAGTTGTTCGTTACAAATTTAAACAAAGTTCAATCTAGCTGCCTACTAAGAACTTATTTTGGCCTGGTGTTTCATATATCCACAGAAAACAATTGGGTCATCAAAACATTATATTCATATGTCCAATATATAAATAGCATCCGCCTTGTTATTTATTTATAGTCCCCAATTGTCCATTGAATAAATACACCAGACACCACAAAGTCTTTTTTTGGCCTGGTATTTTGTATTTTCGTCAGAAAAACATTTGTCTTAAAAAATTGCATATTTCGCTATGTTAAACAGCTTTATTACCCGCCATACAAAAACCATCCGCCTGTTTATTTAAATTAAGTCCCCAGTTGTTCGTTACAAATTTAAACAACCCAGCTTCCTACTAAGAACTTATTTTGGTGTTTCATATTTTCACAAAAAAAATTGGGTCATCAAAACTTCATATTTATATGCCCAATATATAATCAGCATCCGCCTCGTTATTTATGTATAATCCCCAATTGTCGATTGAATATATACAACAAGTTATATAAAGACACCACAAAGTCTTTATTTTGGCCTGGTATTTTGTATTTTCGACAGAAAAACATTTGTCTTGAGAATTTTATATTTCGCTATATCAAACAGCTTTATTACCCGCTATACAGAAACCATCCGCCTGTTTATTTAAATTAACTCCCCAGTTGTTCGTTACAATTTTAAACAAAGATACATTTAGCTGCCTACTAAGAACATCTGTTGCTGTTTCGTGTTGTCACGGAAACAAATTGGGTGTTCAAAACTTCATATTCATATGCCACCTACAAAGACATTATTATGGCGTGGTACTTTATATATTCGCCAGAAAACATTTGTGTTGAAAACGTAATATTTCGCTATATTTAACAGCTTTATTACCCGCTATACAAAAACCATCCGCCTGTTTATTTAAATTAAGTCCCCAGTTGTTCGTTACAAATTTAAACAAAGTTCAATCTAGCTGCCTATTAAGAACTTATTTTGGCCTGGTGTTTCATATTTTCACAGAAAAAAAATTGGTTCATCAAAACTGCATATTCATATGCCCAATATATAAACAGCATCCACCTCGTTATTTATTTATAATCCTTAATTGTCCATTGAATATATACAACAAGTTATATCCAGACACCTACAAAGTCTTTATTTTGGCCTGGTATTTTGTATTTTCGACATAAAAACATTTGTGTTGAAAACGTAATATTTCGCTATATTAAACAGCTTTATTACCCGCTATACAAAAACCATCCTCCTGTTTATTTAAATTAAGTCTCCGATTGTTCGTTACAAATTGAAACAAAGTTCAATATAGCTGCCTACTAAGAACTTATTTTGGCCTGGTGTTTCATATTTTCCCAGAAAAAAAATTGGGTGCTCAAAACTTCATATTCATATGCCCTATTTATAAACAGCATCCGACTGGTTATTTATAGAGAATCCCCAATTGTTTATTGAGTTTGTACAACAAGTTATATCCAGACACCTACAAAGTCTTTATTTTGGCCTGGTATTTTGTATTTTCGACATAAAAACATGTGTGTTGAAAACGTAATATTTCGCTATATTAAACAGCTTTATTACCCGCTATACAAAAACCATCCGCCTGTTTATTTAAATTAAGTCCCCAGTTGTTCATTACAAATTTAAACAAAGTTTAATCTAGCTGCCTACTAAGAACTTATTTTGGTCTGGTGTTTCATATTTTCACAGAAAACAATTGGGTCATCAAAACATTATATTCCCATGCCATATATATAAACAGCATCCGACTGGTTATTTATAGAGAATCCCCAATTGTTTATTGAGTTTGTACAACAAATTATATCCAGACACCACAAACTCTTTATAATGACATGTTACCTCGTATTTTCGCCAGAAAAACATTTGTGTTGAAAACGTAATATTTCGCTATATTAAACAGCTTTATTACCCGCTATACAAAAACCATCCTCCTGTTTATTTAAATTAAGTCTCCGATTGTTCGTTACAAATTGAAACAAAGTTCAATATAGCTGCCTACTAAGAACTTATTTTGGCCTGGTGTTTCATATTTTCCCAGAAAAAAATTGGGTGCTCAAAACTTCATATTCATATGCCCTATTTATAAACAGCATCCGACTGGTTATTTATAGAGAATCCCCAATTGTTTATTGAGTTTGTACAACAAGTTATATCCAGACACCTACAAAGTCTTTATTTTGGCCTGGTATTTTGTATTTTCGACATAAAAACATTTGTGTTGAAAACGTAATATTTCGCTATATTAAACAGCTTTATTACCCGCTATACAAAAACCATCCTCCTGTTTATTTAAATTAAGTCCCCAGTTGTTCATTACAAATTTAAACAAAGTTCAATCTAGCTGCCTACTAAGAACTTATTTTGGCCTGGTGTTTCATATATCCACAGAAAACAATTGGGTCATCAAAACATTATATTCATATGTCCAATATATAAATAGCATCCGCCTTGTTATTTATTTATAGTCCCCAATTGTCCATTGAATAAATACACCAGACACCACAAAGTCTTTTTTTGGCCTGGTATTTTGTATTTTCGTCAGAAAAACATTTGTCTTAAAAAATTTCATATTTCGCTATAGTAAACAGCTTTATTACCCGCTATACAAAAACGATCCTCCTGTTTATTTAAATTAAGTCCCCAGTTGCTCGTTACAAATTTAAACAAAGTTCAATCTAGCTGCCTACTAACATCTGTTGTCTTGCTATTTCGTGTTGTCACAGAAACAAATTGGGTCATCAAAACATAATATTGCTATGCCATTTATATATCCAGACACCTACAAAGTCTTTATTTTGGCTTGGTATTTTGTATTTTCGACAGAAAAACATTTGTCTTAAAAAATTTCATATTTCGCTATGTTAAACAGCTTTATTACCCGCCATACAAAAACCATCCGCCTGTTTATTTAAATTAAGTCCCCAGTTGTTCGTTACAAATTTAAACAACCCAGCTTCCTACTAAGAACTTATTTTGGTGTTTCATATTTTCACAAAAAAAATTGGGTCATCAAAACTTCATATTTATATGCCCAATATATAATCAGCATCCGCCTCGTTATTTATGTATAATCCCCAATTGTCGATTGAATATATACAACAAGTTATATAAAGACACCACAAAGTCTTTATTTTGGCCTGGTATTTTGTATTTTCGACAGAAAAACATTTGTCTTGAGAATTTTATATTTCGCTATATCAAACAGCTTTATTACCCGCTATACAGAAACCATCCGCCTGTTTATTTAAATTAACTCCCCAGTTGTTCGTTACAATTTTAAACAAAGATACATTTAGCTGCCTACTAAGAACATCTGTTGCTGTTTCGTGTTGTCACGGAAACAAATTGGGTGTTCAAAACTTCATATTCATATGCCACCTACAAAGACATTATTATGGCGTGGTACTTTATATATTCGCCAGAAAACATTTGTGTTGAAAACGTAATATTTCGCTATATTTAACAGCTTTATTACCCGCTATACAAAAACCATCCGCCTGTTTATTTAAATTAAGTCCCCAGTTGTTCGTTACAAATTTAAACAAAGTTCAATCTAGCTGCCTATTAAGAACTTATTTTGGCCTGGTGTTTCATATTTTCACAGAAAAAAATTGGTTCATCAAAACTGCATATTCATATGCCCAATATATAAACAGCATCCACCTCGTTATTTATTTATAATCCTTAATTGTCCATTGAATATATACAACAAGTTATATCCAGACACCTACAAAGTCTTTATTTTGGCCTGGTATTTTGTATTTTCGACATAAAAACATTTGTGTTGAAAACGTAATATTTCGCTATATTAAACAGCTTTATTACCCGCTATACAAAAACCATCCTCCTGTTTATTTAAATTAAGTCTCCGATTGTTCGTTACAAATTGAAACAAAGTTCAATATAGCTGCCTACTAAGAACTTATTTTGGCCTGGTGTTTCATATTTTCCCAGAAAAAATTGGGTGCTCAAAACTTCATATTCATATGCCCTATTTATAAACAGCATCCGACTGGTTATTTATAGAGAATCCCCAATTGTTTATTGAGTTTGTACAACAAGTTATATCCAGACACCTACAAAGTCTTTATTTTGGCCTGGTATTTTGTATTTTCGACATAAAAACATGTGTGTTGAAAACGTAATATTTCGCTATATTAAACAGCTTTATTACCCGCTATACAAAAACCATCCGCCTGTTTATTTAAATTAAGTCCCCAGTTGTTCATTACAAATTTAAACAAAGTTTAATCTAGCTGCCTACTAAGAACTTATTTTGGCCTGGTGTTTCATATTTTCCCAGAAAAAAATTGGGTGCTCAAAACTTCATATTCATATGCCCTATTTATAAACAGCATCCGACTGGTTATTTATAGAGAATCCCCAATTGTTTATTGAGTTTGTACAACAAGTTATATCCAGACACCACAAACTCTTTATAATGACATGTTACCTCGTATTTTCGCCAGAAAAACATTTGTGTTGAAAACGTAATATTTCGCTATATTAAACAGCTTTATTACCCGCTATACAAAAACCATCCTCCTGTTTATTTAAATTAAGTCTCCGATTGTTCGTTACAAATTGAAACAAAGTTCAATATAGCTGCCTACTAAGAACTTATTTTGGCCTGGTGTTTCATATTTTCCCAGAAAAAAATTGGGTGCTCAAAACTTCATATTCATATGCCCTATTTATAAACAGCATCCGACTGGTTATTTATAGAGAATCCCCAATTGTTTATTGAGTTTGTACAACAAGTTATATCCAGACACCACAAACTCTTTATAATGACATGTTACCTCGTATTTTCGCCAGAAAAACATTTGTGTTGAAAACGTAATATTTCGCTATATTAAACAGCTTTATTACCCGCTATACAAAAACCATCCGCCTGTTTATTTAAATTAAGTCCCCAGTTGTTCATTACAAATTTAAACAAAGTTCAATCTAGCTGCCTACTAAGAACTTATTTTGGCCTGGTGTTTCACATATCCACAGAAAACAATTGGGTCATCAAAACTTTATATTCATATGTCCAATATATAAATAGCATCCGCCTTGTTATTTTTTTATAATCCCCAATTGTCCATTGAATAAATACAACAAGTTATATCCAGACGCCTACAAAGTCTTTATTTTGGCCTGGTATTTTGTATTTTCGACATAAAAACATTTGTCTTGAAAATTTCATATTTCGCTATATTAAACAGCTTTATTACCCGCTATACAAAAACGATCCTCCTGTTTATTTAAATTAAGTCCCCAGTTGCTCGTTACAAATTTAAACAAAGTTCAATCTAGCTGCCTACTAACATCTGTTGTCTTGCTATTTCGTGTTGTCACAGAAACAAATTGGGTCATCAAAACATAATATTGCTATGCCATTTATATATCCAGACACCTACAAAGTCTTTATTTTGGTTTGGTATTTTGTATTTTCGACAGAAAAACATTTGTCTTAAAAATTTCATATTTCGCTATGTTAAACAGCTTTATTACCCGCCATACAAAAACCATCCGCCTGTTTATTTAAATTAAGTCCCCAGTTGTTCGTTACAAATTTAAACAACCCAGCTTCCTACTAAGAACTTATTTTGGTGTTTCATATTTTCACAAAAAAAATTGGGTCATCAAAACTTCATATTTATATGCCCAATATATAATCAGCATCCGCCTCGTTATTTATGTATAATCCCCAATTGTCAATTGAATATATACAACAAGTTATATAAAGACACCACAAAGTCTTTATTTTGGCCTGGTATTTTGTATTTTCGACAGAAAAACATTTGTCTTGAGAATTTTATATTTCGCTATATCAAACAGCTTTATTACCCGCTATACAGAAACCATCCGCCTGTTTATTTAAATTAACTCCCCAGTTGTTCGTTACAAATTTAAACAAAGTTCAATCTAGCTGCCTACTAAGAACTTATTTTGGCCTGGTGTTTCATATATCCACAGAAAACAATTGGGTCATCAAAACATTATATTCATATGTCCAAAATATAAATAGCATCCGCCTTGTTATTTATTTATAGTCCCCAATTGTCCATTGAATAAATACACCAGACACCACAAAGTCTTTTTTTGGCCTGGTATTTTGTATTTTCGTCAGAAAAACATTTGTCTTAAAAAATTTCATATTTCGCTATGTTAAACAGCTTTATTACCCGCCATACAAAAACCATCCGCCTGTTTATTTAAATTAAGTCCCCAGTTGTTCGTTACAAATTTAAACAACCCAGCTTCCTACTAAGAACTTATTTTGGTGTTTCATATTTTCACAAAAAAATTGGGTCATCAAAACTTCATATTTATATGCCCAATATATAATCAGCATCCGCCTCGTTATTTATGTATAATCCCCAATTGTCGATTGAATATATACAACAAGTTATATAAAGACACCACAAAGTCTTTATTTTGGCCTGGTATTTTGTATTTTCGACAGAAAAACATTTGTCTTGAGAATTTTATATTTCGCTATATCAAACAGCTTTATTACCCGCTATACAGAAACCATCCGCCTGTTTATTTAAATTAAGTCCCCAGTTGTTCGTTACAATTTTAAACAAAGATAAATTTAGCTGCCTACTAAGAACATCTGTTGCTGTTTCGTGTTGTCACGGAAACAAATTGGGTGTTCAAAACTTCATATTCATATGCCACCTACAAAGACATTATTATGGCGTGGTACTTTATATATTCGCCAGAAAACATTTGTGTTGAAAACGTAATATTTCGCTATATTTAACAGCTTTATTACCCGCTATACAAAAACCATCCGCCTGTTTATTTAAATTAAGTCCCCAGTTGTTCGTTACAAATTTAAACAAAGTTCAATCTAGCTGCCTATTAAGAACTTATTTTGGCCTGGTGTTTCATATTTTCACAGAAAAAAAATTGGTTCATCAAAACTGCATATTCATATGCCCAATATATAAACAGCATCCACCTCGTTATTTATTTATAATCCTTAATTGTCCATTGAATATATACAACAAGTTATATCCAGACACCTACAAAGTCTTTATTTTGGCCTGGTATTTTGTATTTTCGACATAAAAACATTTGTGTTGAAAACGTAATATTTCGCTATATTAAACAGCTTTATTACCCGCTATACAAAAACCATCCTCCTGTTTATTTAAATTAAGTCTCCGATTGTTCGTTACAAATTGAAACAAAGTTCAATATAGCTGCCTACTAAGAACTTATTTTGGCCTGGTGTTTCATATTTTCCCAGAAAAAAATTGGGTGCTCAAAACTTCATATTCATATGCCCTATTTATAAACAGCATCCGACTGGTTATTTATAGATAATCCCCAATTGTTTATTGAGTTTGTACAACAAGTTATATCCAGACACCTACAAAGTCTTTATTTTGGCCTGGTATTTTGTATTTTCGACATAAAAACATGTGTGTTGAAAACGTAATATTTCGCTATATTAAACAGCTTTATTACCCGCTATACAAAAACCATCCGCCTGTTTATTTAAATTAAGTCCCCAGTTGTTCATTACAAATTTAAACAAAGTTTAATCTAGCTGCCTACTAAGAACTTATTTTGGTCTGGTGTTTCATATTTTCACAGAAAACAATTGGGTCATCAAAACATTATATTTCCATGCCATATATATAAACAGCATCCGACTGGTTATTTATAGAGAATCCCCAATTGTTTATTGAGTTTGTACAACAAATTATATCCAGACACCACAAACTCTTTATAATGACATGTTACCTCGTATTTTCGCCAGAAAAACATTTGTGTTGAAAACGTAATATTTCGCTATATTAAACAGCTTTATTACCCGCTATACAAAAACCATCCTCCTGTTTATTTAAATTAAGTCTCCGATTGTTCGTTACAAATTGAAACAAAGTTCAATATAGCTGCCTACTAAGAACTTATTTTGGCCTGGTGTTTCATATTTTCCCAGAAAAAAATTGGGTGCTCAAAACTTCATATTCATATGCCCTGTTTATAAACAGCATCCGACTGGTTATTTATAGAGAATCCCCAATTGTTTATTGAGTTTGTACAACAAGTTATATCCAGACACCTACAAAGTCTTTATTTTGGCCTGGTATTTTGTATTTTCGACATAAAAACATTTGTGTTGAAAACGTAATATTTCGCTATATTAAACAGCTTAATAAAGCTGGTAATAACCCGCTATACAAAAACCATCCGCCTGTTTATTTAAATTAAGTCCCCAGTTGTTCATTACAAATTTAAACAAAGTTCAATTTAGCTGCCTAGTAAGAACTTATTTTGGCCTGGTGTTTCATATATCCACAGAAAACAATTGGGTCATCAAAAGTTTATATTCATATGTCCAATATATAAATAGCATCCGCCTTGTTATTTATTTATAGTCCCCAATTGTCCATTGAATAAATACACCAAGTTATATCCAGACACCTTAAAGTCTTTTTTGGCCTGGTATTTTGTATTTTCGTCAGACAAACATTTGTCTTAAAAAATTTCATATTTCGCTATAGTAAACAGCTTTATTACCCGCTATACAAAAACCATCCGACTGTTTATTTACATTAAGTCCCCAGTTGTTCGTTACAAATTTAAACAAAGTTCAATCTAGCTGCCTACTAAGAACTTATTTTGGCCTGGTGTTTCATATATTCACAGAAATAAATTGGGTCATCAAAACTTTATATTCATATGTCCAGTATATAAACAGCATCCGCCTTTGTATTAATATAGAAACTAAGTTTCAAATTTAAACAAAGTTCAATCTAGCTGCCTACTAAGAACATCTGTTGTCCTGCTATTTCGTGTTGTCAAAGAAACAAATTGGGTCATCAAAACATAATATTCCTATGCCATATATATCCAGACACCTACAAAGTCTTTATTTTGGCCTGGTATTTTGTATTTTCGACATAAAAACATTTGTCTTAAAAAATTTCATATTTAGCTATAGTAAACAGCTTTATTACCCGCTATGCAAAAATCATCCGCCTGTTTATTTAAATTAAGTCCCCAGTTGTTCGTTACAAATTTAAACAAAGTTCAATCTAGCTGCCTACTAAGAACTTATTTTGGCCTGGTGTTTCATATATTCACAGAAATAAATTGGGTCATCAAAACTTTATATTCATATGTCCAGTATATAAACAGCATGGCCTTGGTATTAATATAGAATCCCCAATTGTTTATTGAGTATGTGCAACAAGTTATATCCAACCACCTACAAAGTCATTATGTTGACATGTTACTTCGTCTTTTCGCCAGAAAAACATTTGTGTTGAAAACGTAATATTTCACTATATTAAACAGCTTTAATTAATAAAACGATTGGGTCGTCAAAACTTTATATTCATATGTCCAATATATAAACAGCATCCGCCTTGTTATTTATATAGAATCCCCAATTGTTTATTGAGTATGTACAACAAGTTATATCCAACCACCTACAAATTCATTATGTTGACATGTTACTTCGTATTTTCGCCAGAAAAACATTTGTGTTGAAAACGTAATATTTCGCTATATTAAACAGCTTTATTACCCGCTATACAAAAACCATCCGCCTGTTTACTCAACTTAAATTCCCAATTGTTTGTTACACGTTTAAATAAAGTTCAAGCTAGCTGCCCACTAAGAACTTATTTTGTCCTGGTGTTTCATATATCCACAGAAAACAATTGGGTCATCAACACTTCATATTCATATGTCCAATATATAAATAGCACCCGCCTCGTTATTTATTTAGTATCCCCAATTGTTTATTGAGTATGTACAACAAGTTATATCCAGCCACCTACAAAGTCATTATGTTGACACGTTACTTCGTATTTTCGCCAGAAAAACATTTGTGTTGAAAACGTAATATTTTGCTATATTAAACAGCTTTATTACCCGCTATACAAAAACAATCCGCCTGTTTATTTAAATTAAGTCCCCAGTTGTTCATTACAAATTTAAACAAAGTTCAATTTAGCTGCCTAGTAAGAACTTATTTTGGCCTGGTGTTTCATATATCCACAGAAAACAATTGGGTCATCAAAAGTTTATATTCATATGTCCAATATATAAATAGCATCCGCCTTGTTATTTATTTATAGTCCCCAATTGTCCATTGAATAAATACACCAAGTTATATCCAGACACCACAAAGTCTTTTTTGGCCTGGTATTTTGTATTTTCGTCAGACAAACATTTGTCTTAAAAAATTTCATATTTCGCTATAGTAAACAGCTTTATTACCCGCTATACAAAAACCATCCGACTGTTTATTTACATTAAGTCCCCAGTTGTTCGTTACAAATTTAAACAAAGTTCAATCTAGCTGCCTACTAAAAACATCTGTTGTCCTGCTATTTCGTGTTGTCAAAGAAACAAATTGGGTCATCAAAACATAATATTCCTATGCCATATATATATCCAGACACCTACAAAGTCTTTATTTTGGCCTGGTATTTTGTATTTTCGACATAAAAACATTTGTCTTAAAAAATTTCATATTTAGCTATAGTAAACAGCTTTATTACCCGCTATGCAAAAATCATTTGCCTGTTTATTTAAATTAAGTCCCCAGTTGTTCGTTACAAATTTAAACAAAGTTCAATCTAGCTGCCTACTAAGAACTTATTTTGGCCTGGTGTTTAATATATCCACAGAAAACAATTGGGTCATCAAAACTTCATATTCATATGTCCAATATATAAATAGCATCCGCCTCGTTATTTATTTATAATCCCCAATTGTACAAAAAATAAATACACCAAGTTATAGCCAGCCACCTACAAAGTCATTATGTTGACATGTTACTTCGTATTTTCGCCAGAAAAACATTTGTGTTGAAAACGTAATATTTTGCTATATTAAACAGCTTTATTACCCGCTATACAAAAACAATCCGCCTGTTTATTTAAATTAAGTCCCCAGTTGTTCATTACAAATTTAAACAAAGTTCAATTTAGCTGCCTAGTAAGAACTTATTTTGGCCTGGTGTTTCATATATCCACAGAAAACAATTGGGTCATCAAAAGTTTATATTCATATGTCCAATATATAAATAGCATCCGCCTTGTTATTTATTTATAGTCCCCAATTGTCCATTGAATAAATACACCAAGTTATATCCAGACACCACAAAGTCTTTTTGGCCTGGTATTTTGTATTTTCGTCAAACAAACATTTGTCTTAAAAAATTTCATATTTCGCTATAGTAAACAGCTTTATTACCCGCTATACAAAAACCATCCGACTGTTTATTTACATTAAGTCCCCAGTTGTTCGTTACAAATTTAAACAAAGTTCAATCTAGCTGCCTACTAAAAACATCTGTTGTCCTGCTATTTCGTGTTGTCAAAGAAACAAATTGGGTCATCAAAACATAATATTCCTATGCCATATATATCCAGACACCTACAAAGTCTTTATTTTGGCCTGGTATTTTGTATTTTCGACATAAAAACATTTGTCTTAAAAAATTTCATATTTAGCTATAGTAAACAGCTTTATTACCCGCTATGCAAAAATCATCCGCCTGTTTATTTAAATTAAGTCCCCAGTTGTTCGTTACAAATTTAAACAAAGTTCAATCTAGCTGCCTACTAAGAACTTATTTTGGCCTGGTGTTTCATATATTCACAGAAATAAATTGGGTCATCAAAACTTTATATTCATATGTCCAGTATATAAACAGCATGGCCTTGGTATTAATATAGAATCCCCAATTGTTTATTGAGTATGTGCAACAAGTTATATCCAACCACCTACAAAGTCATTATGTTGACATGTTACTTCGTCTTTTCGCCAGAAAAACATTTGTGTTGAAAACGTAATATTTCACTATATTAAACAGCTTTAATTAATAAAACGATTGGGTCGTCAAAACTTTATATTCATATGTCCAATATATAAACAGCATCCGCCTTGTTATTTATATAGAATCCCCAATTGTTTATTGAGTATGTACAACAAGTTATATCCAACCACCTACAAATTCATTATGTTGACATGTTACTTCGTATTTTCGCCAGAAAAACATTTGTGTTGAAAACGTAATATTTCGCTATATTAAACAGCTTTATTACCCGCTATACAAAACCATCCGCCTGTTTACTCAACTTAAATTCCCAATTGTTTGTTACACGTTTAAATAAAGTTCAAGCTAGCTGCCCACTAAGAACTTATTTTGTCCTGGTGTTTCATATATCCACAGAAAACAATTGGGTCATCAACACTTCATATTCATATGTCCAATATATAAATAGCACCCGCCTCGTTATTTATTTAGTATCCCCAATTGTTTATTGAGTATGTACAACAAGTTATATCCAGCCACCTACAAAGTCATTATGTTGACACGTTACTTCGTATTTTCGCCAGAAAAACATTTGTGTTGAAAACGTAATATTTTGCTATATTAAACAGCTTTATTACCCGCTATACAAAAACAATCCGCCTGTTTATTTAAATTAAGTCCCCAGTTGTTCATTACAAATTTAAACAAAGTTCAATTTAGCTGCCTAGTAAGAACTTATTTTGGCCTGGTGTTTCATATATCCACAGAAAACAATTGGGTCATCAAAAGTTTATATTCATATGTCCAATATATAAATAGCATCCGCCTTGTTATTTATTTATAGTCCCCAATTGTCCATTGAATAAATACACCAAGTTATATCCAGACACCACAAAGTCTTTTTGGCCTGGTATTTTGTATTTTCGTCAGACAAACATTTGTCTTAAAAAATTTCATATTTCGCTATAGTAAACAGCTTTATTACCCGCTATACAAAAACCATCCGACTGTTTATTTACATTAAGTCCCCAGTTGTTCGTTACAAATTTAAACAAAGTTCAATCTAGCTGCCTACTAAAAACATCTGTTGTCCTGCTATTTCGTGTTGTCAAAGAAACAAATTGGGTCATCAAAACATAATATTCCTATGCCATATATATATCCAGACACCTACAAAGTCTTTATTTTGGCCTGGTATTTTGTATTTTCGACATAAAAACATTTGTCTTAAAAAATTTCATATTTAGCTATAGTAAACAGCTTTATTACCCGCTATGCAAAAATCATTTGCCTGTTTATTTAAATTAAGTCCCCAGTTGTTCGTTACAAATTTAAACAAAGTTCAATCTAGCTGCCTACTAAGAACTTATTTTGGCCTGGTGTTTAATATATCCACAGAAAACAATTGGGTCATCAAAACTTCATATTCATATGTCCAATATATAAATAGCATCCGCCTCGTTATTTATTTATAATCCCCAATTGTACAAAAAATAAATACACCAAGTTATAGCCAGCCACCTACAAAGTCATTATGTTGACATGTTACTTCGTATTTTCGCCAGAAAAACATTTGTGTTGAAAACGTAATATTTCGCTATATTAAACAGTTTTATTACCCGATATACAAAAACCATCCGACTGTTTACTCAACTTAAATTCCCAATTGTTTGTTACACGTTTAAATAAAGTTCAACCTAGCTGCCCACTAAAAACTTATTTTGTCCTGGTGTTTCATATATCCACAGAAAACAATTGGGTCATCAACACTTCATATTCATATGTCCAATATATAAATAGCACCCGCCTCGTTATTTATTTAGTATCCCCAATTGTTTATTGAGTATGTACAACAAGTTATATCCAGCCACCTACAAAGTCATTATGTTGATATGTTACTTCGTATTTTCGCCAGAAAAACATTTGTGTTGAAAACGTAATATTTCGCTATATTAAACAGCTTTATTACCCGCTATACAAAAACCATCCGACTGTTTATTTACATTAAGTCCCCAGTTGTTCGTTACAAATTTAAACAAAGTTCAATCTAGCTGCCTACTAAGAACTTATTTTGGCCTGGTGTTTCATATATTCACAGAAATAAATTGGGTCATCAAAACTTTATATTCATATGTCCAGTATATAAACAGCATCCGCCTTGGTATTAATATAGAATCCCCAATTGTTTATTGAGTATGTACAACAAGTTATATCCAACCACCTACAAATTCATTATGTTGACATGTTACTTCGTATTTTCGCCAGAAAAACATTTGTGTTGAAAACGTAATATTTCGCTATATTAAACAGCTTTATTACCCGCTATACAAAAACCATCCGCCTGTTTATTTAAATTAAGTCCCCAGTTGTTCATTACAAATTTAAACAAAGTTCAATCTAGCTGCCTACTAAGAACTTATTTTGGCCTGGTGTTTCATATATCCACAGAAAACAATTGGGTCATCAAAACTTCATATTCATATGCCCAATATATAAACAGCATCCGCCTCGTTATTTATTTATAATCCCCAATTGTCCATTGAATAAATACACCAAGTTATATCCAGACACCACAAAGTCTTTTTTTGGCCTGGTATTTTGTATTTTCGTCAGAAAAACATTTGTATTAAAAAATTTCATATATCGCTATATTAAACAGCTTTATTACCCGCTATGCAAAAATCATCCGCCTGTTTATTTAAATTAAGTATCCAGTTGTTCATTACAAATTTAAACAAAGTTCAATCTAGCTGCCTACTAAGAACTTATTTTGGCCAGGTGTTTCATATATCCACAGAAAACAATTGGGTCATCAAAACTTTATATTCATATGTCCAATATATAAATAGCATCCGCCTTGTTATTTATTTATAGTCCCCAATTGTCCATTGAATAAATACACCAAGTTATATCCAGACACCACAAAGTCTTTTTTTGGCCTGGTATTTTGTATTTTCGTCAGAAAAACATTTGTCTTAAAAAATTTCATATTTCGCTATAGTAAACAGCTTCATTACCCGATATGCAAAAATCATCCGGCTGTTTATTTAAATTAAGTCCCCAGTTGTTCGTTACACATTTAAACAAAGTTCAATCTAGCTGCCTACTAAGAACATCTGTTGTCTTGCTATTTCGTGTTGTCACAGAAACAAATTGGGTCATCAAAACATAATATTCCTATGCCATATATATACACAGCATCCGCCTGGTTATTTATATAGACTCCCCAATTGTTCATTGAGTATGTACAACAAGTTATATCCAGACACCACAAAGTCTTTATTTTGGCCTGGTATTTTGTATTTTCGTCAGAAAAACATTTGTATTAAAAAATTTCATATATCGCTATATTAAACAGCTTTATTACCCGCTATGCAAAAATCATCCGCCTGTTTATTTAAATTAAGTATCCAGTTGTTCATTACAAATTTAAACAAAGTTCAATCTAGCTGCCTACTAAGAACTTATTTTGGCCAGGTGTTTCATATATCCACAGAAAACAATTGGGTCATCAAAACTTTATATTCATATGTCCAATATATAAATAGCATCCGCCTCGTTATTTATTTATAATCCCCAATTGTCCATTGAATAAATACACCAAGTTATATCCAGACACCACAAAGTCTTTTTTTGGCCTGGTATTTTGTATTTTCGTCAGAAAAACATTTGTATTAAAAAATTTCATATATCGCTATATTAAACAGCTTTATTACCCGCTATGCAAAAATCATCCGCCTGTTTATTTAAATTAAGTATCCAGTTGTTCATTACAAATTTAAACAAAGTTCAATCTAGCTGCCTACTAAGAACTTATTTTGGCCAGGTGTTTCATATATCCACAGAAAACAATTGGGTCATCAAAACTTTATATTCATATGTCCAATATATAAATAGCATCCGCCTTGTTATTTATTTATAGTCCCCAATTGTCCATTGAATAAATACACCAAGTTATATCCAGACACCACAAAGTCTTTTTTTGGCCTGGTATTTTGTATTTTCGTCAGAAAAACATTTGTCTTAAAAAATTTCATATTTCGCTATAGTAAACAGCTTCATTACCCGCTATGCAAAAATCATCCGGCTGTTTATTTAAATTAAGTCCCCAGTTGTTCGTTACACATTTAAACAAAGTTCAATCTAGCTGCGTACTAAAAACTTATTTTGGCCTGGTGTTTCATATATTTTCACAGAAAACAATTGGGTCATCAAAACTTCATATTCATATGCCCAATATATAAACAGCATCCGCCTCATTATACAGCCGTTATTTTGAGTGTTATAGCCGCCAGCTTTTATATACCAGCTCTGCAAGCTGCTGGAACCATTCTACAGCCGTTATTTTGAGTGTTATAGCCGTCAGCCTGTATATAGTAGCTCTACAAGCTGCTGGAACCATTATACAGCCGTTATTTGAGTATGTACAATTGTTTATTGAGTATGTACAACAAGTTATATCCAACCACCTACAAAGTCATTATGTTGACATGTTACTTCGTATTTTCGCCAGAAAAACATTTGTGTTGAGCACGTAATATTTCACTATATTAAACAGCTTTAATTAATAAAACGATTGGGTCGTCAAAACTTTATATTCATATGTCCAATATATATACAGCATCCGCCTTGTTATTTATATAGAATCCCCAATTGTTTATTGAGTATGTACAACAAGTTATATCCAACCACCTACAAATTCATTATGCTGACATGTATATTCGCCAGAAAAACATTTGTGTTGAAAACGTAATATTTCGCTATATTAAACAGCTTTATTACCCGCTATACAAAAAGCATTCGCCTGTTTATTTAAATTAAGTCCCCAGTTGTTCATTACAAATTTAAACAAAGTTCAATCTAGCTGCCTACTAAGAACTTATTTTGGCCTGGTGTTTCATATATCCACAGAAAACAATTGGGTCATCAAAACTTCATATTCATATGCTGAATATATAAACAGCATCCGCCTCGTTATTTATTTATAATCCCCAATTGTCCATTGAATAAATACAACAAGTTATATCCAGACACCACAAAGTCTTTTTTGGCCTGGTATTTTGTATTTTCGTCAGAAAAACATTTGTATTAAAAAATTTCATATATCGCTATATTAAACAGCTTTATTACCCGCTATGCAAAAATCATCCGCCTGTTTATTTAAATTAAGTCCCCAGTTGTTCGTTACACATTTAAACAAAGTTCAATCTAGCTGTCTAGTAAGAACTTATTTTGGCCTGGTGTTTCATATTTTCACAGAAAAAATTGGGTCATCAAAATTTCATATTCATATGCCTAATATATAAACAGCATCCGCCTCGTTATTTATTTATAATCCCCAATTGTCCATTGAATAAATACACCAAGTTATATCCAGACGCCACAAAGTCTTTTTTTTGGACTGGTATTTTGTATTTTCGTGAGAAAAATATTTGTCTTAAAAAATTTCATATTTCGCTATAGTAAACAGCTTTATTACCCGCTATGCAAAAATCATCCGCCTGTTTATTTAAATTAAGTATCCAGTTGTTCATTACAAATTTAAACAAAGTTCAATCTAGCTGCCTACTAAGAACTTATTTTGGCCAGGTGTTTCATATATCCGCAGAAAACAATTGGGTCATCAAAACTTTATATTCATATGTCCAATATATAAATAGCATCCGCCTTGTTATTTATTTATAGTCCCCAATTGTCCATTGAATAAATACACCAAGTTATATCCAGACACCACAAAGTCTTTTTTTGGCCTGGTATTTTGTATTTTCGTCAGAAAAACATTTGTCTTAAAAAATTTCATATTTCGCTATAGTAAACAGCTTTATTACCCGCTATGCAAAAATCATCCGCCTGTTTATTTAAATTAAGTATCCAGTTGTTCATTACAAATTTAAACAAAGTTCAATCTAGCTGCCTACTAAGAACTTATTTTGGCCAGGTGTTTCATATATCCACAGAAAACAATTGGGTCATCAAAACTTTATATTCATATGTCCAATATATAAATAGCATCCGCCTTGTTATTTATTTATAGTCCCCAATTGTCCATTGAATAAATACACCAAGTTATATCCAGACACCACAAAGTCTTTTTTTGGCCTGGTATTTTGTATTTTCGTCAGAAAAACATTTGTCTTAAAAAATTTCATATTTCGCTATAGTAAACAGCTTCATTACCCGCTATGCAAAAATCATCCGGCTGTTTATTTAAATTAAGTCCCCAGTTGTTCGTTACACATTTAAACAAAGTTCAATCTAGCTGCCTACTAAGAACTTATTTTGGCCTGGTGTTTCATATATCCACACAAAACAATTGGGTCATCAAAACTTCATATTCATATGCTGAATATATAAACAGCATCCGCCTCGTTATTTATTTATAATCCCCAATTGTCCATTGAATAAATACACCAAGTTATATCCAAACACCACAACGCCTTTTTTTGGCCTGGTATTTTGTATTTTCGTCAGAAAAACATTTGTATTAAAAAATTTTATATTTCGCTATAGTAAACAGCTTTAATACCCGCTATACAAAAACCATCAGCCTGTTTATTTAAATTAAGTCCCCAGTTGTTCATTACAAATTTAAACAAAGTTCAATTTAGCTGCCTAGTAAGAACTTATTTTGGCATGGTGTTTGATATATCCACAGAAAACAATTGGGTCATCAAAACTTTATATTCATATGTCCAATATATAAATAGCATCCGCCTCGTTATTTATTTATAATCCCCAATTGTCCATTGAATAAATACACCAAGTTATATCCAGACACCACAAAGTCTTTTTTTGGCCTGGTATTTTGTATTTTCGTCAGAAAAACATTTGTCTTAAAAAATTTCATATTTCGCTATAGTAAACAGCTTTATTACCGCTATGCAAAAAATCATCCGCCTGTTTATTTAAATTAAGTATCCAGTTGTTCATTACAAATTTAAACAAAGTTCAATCTAGCTGTCTAGTAAGAACTTATTTTGGCCTGGTGTTTCATATTTTCACAGAAAAAAATTGGGTCATCAAAATTTCATATTCATATGCCTAATATATAAACAGCATCCGCCTGGTTATTTATATTGACTCCCCAATTGTTCATTGAGTATGTACAACAAGTTATATCCAGACACCACAAAGTCTTTATTTTGACCTGGTACTTCGTATTTTCGTCAGAAAAACATTTGTGTTGAAAACGTAATATTTCGCTATATTAATATTAAACAGCTAAATTAACCGCTGTTTCATATTTTCACAGAAAACAATTGGGTCATCAAAACTTCATATTCATATGCCCAATATATAAACAGCATCCGCCTCATTATACAGCCGTTATTTTGAGTGTTATAGCCGCCAGCTTTTATATACCAGCTCTGCAAGCTGCTGGAACCATTCTACAGCCGTTATTTGAGTATGTACAATTGTTTATTGTTAAGTTATATCCAACCACCTACAAAGTCATTATGTTGACATGTTACTTCGTATTTTCGCCAGAAAAACATTTGTGTTGAAAACGTAATATTTCACTATATTAAACAGCTTTAATTAATAAAACGATTGGGTCGTCAAAACTTTATATTCATATGTCCAATATATATACAGCATCCGCCTTGTTATTTATATAGAATCCCCAATTGTTTATTGAGTATGTACAACAAGTTATATCCAACCACCTACAAATTCATTATGCTGACATGTATATTCGCCAGAAAAACATTTGTGTTGAAAACGTAATATTTCGCTATATTAAACAGCTTTATTACCCGCTATACAAAAAGCATCCGCCTGTTTATTTAAATTAAGTCCCCAGTTGTTCATTACAAATTTAAACAAAGTTCAATCTAGCTGCCTACTAAGAACTTATTTTGGCCCAGTGTTTCATATATCCACAGAAAACAATTGGGTCATCAAAACTTCATATTCATATGCTGAATATATAAACAGCATCCGCCTCGTTATTTATTTATAATCCCCAATTGTCCATTGAATAAATACAACAAGTTATATCCAGACACCACAAAGTCTTTTTTGGCCTGGTATTTTGTATTTTCGTCAGAAAAACATTTGTATTAAAAAATTTCATATATCGCTATATTAAACAGCTTTATTACCCGCTATGCAAAAATCATCCGCCTGTTTATTTAAATTAAGTCCCCAGTTGTTCGTTACACATTTAAACAAAGTTCAATCTAGCTGTCTAGTAAGAACTTATTTTGGCCTGGTGTTTCATATTTTCACAGAAAAAAATTGGGTCATCAAAATTTCATATTCATATGCCTAATATATAAACAGCATCCGCCTCGTTATTTATTTATAATCCCCAATTGTCCATTGAATAAATACACCAAGTTATATCCAGACGCCACAAAGTCTTTTTTTTGGACTGGTATTTTGTATTTTCGTGAGAAAAATATTTGTCTTAAAAAATTTCATATTTCGCTATAGTAAACAGCTTTATTACCCGCTATGCAAAAATCATCCGCCTGTTTATTTAAATTAAATATCCAGTTGTTCATTACAAATTTAAACAAAGTTCAATCTAGCTGCCTACTAAGAACTTATTTTGGCCAGGTGTTTCATATATCCACAGAAAACAATTGGGTCATCAAAACTTTATATTCATATGTCCAATATATAAATAGCATCCGCCTTGTTATTTATTTATAGTCCCCAATTGTCCATTGAATAATACACCAAGTTATATCCAGACACCACAAAGTCTTTTTTTGGCCTGGTATTTTGTATTTTCGTCAGAAAAACATTTGTCTTAAAAAATTTCATATTTCGCTATAGTAAACAGCTTCATTACCCGCTATGCAAAAATCATCCGGCTGTTTATTTAAATTAAGTCCCCAGTTGTTCGTTACACATTTAAACAAAGTTCAATCTAGCTGCGTACTAAAAACTTATTTTGGCCTGGTGTTTCATATTTTCACAGAAAACAATTGGGTCATCAAAACTTCATATTCATATGCCCAATATATAAACAGCATCCGCCTCATTATACAGCCGTTATTTTGAGTGTTATAGCCGCCAGCTTTTATATACCAGCTCTGCAAGCTGCTGGAACCATTCTACAGCCGTTATTTTGAGTGTTATAGCCGTCAGCCTGTATATAGTAGCTCTACAAGCTGCTGGAACCATTATACAGCCGTTATTTGAGTATGTACAATTGTTTATTGAGTATGTACAACAAGTTATATCCAACCACCTACAAAGTCATTATGTTGACATGTTACTTCGTATTTTCGCCAGAAAACATTTGTGTTGAGCACGTAATATTTCACTATATTAAACAGCTTTAATTAATAAAACGATTGGGTCGTCAAAACTTTATATTCATATGTCCAATATATATACAGCATCCGCCTTGTTATTTATATAGAATCCCCAATTGTTTATTGAGTATGTACAACAAGTTATATCCAACCACCTACAAATTCATTATGCTGACATGTATATTCGCCAGAAAAACATTTGTGTTGAAAACGCAATATTTCGCTATATTAAACAGCTTTATTACCCGCTATACAAAAAAGCATTCGCCTGTTTATTTAAATTAAGTCCCCAGTTGTTCATTAAATTTAAACAAAGTTCAATCTAGCTGCCTACTAAGAACTTATTTTGGCCTGGTGTTTC